>OX421846.1:29381861-29614361 GCA_949127995.1 Suillia variegata | reverse complement strand
TGGCAGCGAGCGCATGTTATTACGACGAAAAGTTGGAATTAATGTCGGATGGGGGCAATTGTTGCCTTACTCACGTACGAAGCGGCGCGAACGCTGGCGCTGTGAATAGACCGATGGACCGACCAATCGACCAACCGACCGACCAAACGAATCGATCGACTGAGAAGCGTGCGGCCCCGCATTCAAATCAAGAAAATCCACATTAGCTGACGAAAATCAGAGCACAATAGGTGCCAGGGTAGTCAATTATTTTATCTTGGATAATTCGTAGTGGAATATAAAATCCAAGGAAATTTATTATTATTCTTTTTTTCTAGGGGCACCTCATTTAATTTTTGAGCTTGCTACAAATTAAGAAATTTGGAGATACAAAGTAAGTAATTTTTTTTTTAAGCAATGTTAAAATATTTACCTCAACGCACATTTTCAGATAAATCTTCTCATTGACAGCCCTGCATAGTTTAGGGCGCTCGAGCCTTTTATGAGTTCACTTATGGCCATGCCTCGTGATATCCTTGCATTGATTTCTTTTCATTGTTGTTTTGTTTTCTTTTTGTTGTTGTTTCTATCTGTTCGATGCCTGCCGCTGTTGCTCGGCATGTACAACAGCAGCGAGAACAACGATTGCTGCGCGTGTGCGGCATCATGTATGGCAATTGCAATTTATGATTGAAATCATGCAATTCCATAAAAGCAGCTTTACATGCCGCTATGACAAGGTATGCAAGGCAGTCAGCCAGCCAGCCAGCCAGCGAAGCAGTCGAGCAGCCATCCAACCGGACATGCATGCCGCGTGCGCTTTTGCGTCGTCTATATGGCATGCAGAAAATGCCGCATGCAGCACAGCACATTATACGTGGTGGTAGATGTGGTGCGCACATTCACGGCACATCTGCATGCTGTATGAAATAATAAAATAACAATAATAAATTATATTGGCGAATGCGCAGATTTTTATTATTACGACAATGCGCAGCCGCCGCTGTTGCCGCTGCTGATGCTGACGATGTTTATGCTCGTCGCTGCAAAGCTTTGCATTGCGTTGCGTCGTCGTCCTCGTCGTCATTGTCTCGCGCACTAATTTGATAGATTGTGGCTCCTTTGTGGATATTATTCGGTGATTTTGATTGCTTTTGCATGTTTGCATTTTATTATTATTTATTTTATTTTTGCATGTTGGTTTGAAGTCGAAGACTTGAAGTGTGCGTCTTATGGCGTCTCTTGACTGTGACTGGGAACTTGTGTGGTTAAGGTATTTTCTCTCCTTCGTTTGTCGGCATCATTTTTTTGCGTCTTCGTTATTTTTTCGCTAGTAATTTTGATTAATAATTTTAATGTTTTTATGGTAATGATGTGAAGATATTGCATTAGGCTGTGGGGTGGTCCTTGATATTGCTCAAAGCTTCTCGTTTTGAAGTTTAGTAGGAAAGAGCCAAGGACAAATGAAGGAAGGAGTGGGTGAGTAATATTATTACTATATGTGGGTTATTATAGAGAGTATTAGAACAACAAACAAATAGTATAGTGTTAGTTTTAATATATGGAAGACCGACCCTTGTACAGTTTATTGGACAATATAAAACGCATTTATGTTGCCCAATTGTATACTGACCAAAAATTCTTGAAGTTAATTAATTGTTGACCCAAAATCCTGAATCAAACTTACTTTTTGATTGAATTGTTCTGGAACTCACCTGAACTTTTATTCAGAAGAATTCTTTGGTGTTATTTAGTTACAGACGTGACCTTTAATAAAAGTATTTCGCATTGAAAAACCAGATGAGGATTGGTCATTCAGAGCTAAGATCTTCCTTAAGTAAAATTCAATAATTAATTATTAAATTCAGAAATATTATTTACTATATACTCAAATGTCTTTTATATTAAAGCAAATGCTGCAATATATATTATTCGTATTTCCGCAATATTAACTGAAGAACTTGAAACATTTAATTCCACTTTTGGCCAAACCTTCGACCATATGACCATATGGAAATTGAATGTTAAACATCGTTGTCCAAAAAAAAAAAAAAACAGAAATGAACTCAATCTGTAATAGGAGAAACCGGCAACATTTCGCCATAGGGCGAAAACAATTAACATGATAATTGCAACAATAAAACCAAAGTGCAATTATTGTACGCACTCGTATTTTGTTGTGGCAATATAATACCATAACAACAACAACAATATCGACACGCCTGATGTGGCGGCTGATGATAATTATTACGATTACGATAGCGAATTGACGATGATGCTGTTGTTGTTTTTGCTTTGTTGTTGCTGTAAATGTGAATGCTGATGATGATGATGATGACCATTGAGCTAATGTTAATATCACCAAGTGCGTAACATAATATTTATTAATAATAATGACACAAGTAAATATTATCTACGCGCTCTCATAACCAACGGCTTGCTACAATAACAAAAAAACAACAACAACAGCAGCAGCAATCTTAATAGCAACATCATCAGCAGCAGCAGCAGGAACAACATCAACAGTACGAGAACGCACAACCTATTAACGCTTATTGCCCACTCGCAAAACACGCCCATTTTCGTAATTTGCACCGTCGTATACTGGGCAATATACCAGTCGTATGTACACCAAAAGAAAAGCTGCAGTCATTCCAAATCTTCCAACAAAATGATAATAATATGTTAACTTGAAACCAAAGCAGTGATTCTCTTAAGAGTGATACAGTGATACTTTTAAAACTAAAACTTTGCTTTCATCCGGAAGTTCTTTTCAAGCGCTGTAATAATAAGATATTATAAATATTTATCTTCAGTGTATATATTGTTGGTGTGCTTGTATCTAAAGTATCCTTTGCCCTCAGCAGCGGCAGACTGCCGGTCAGGCAGACGGCCAGGCAGGCAGGCAGCAAACTCCTAAATCGCAATACGCATTGTTCGCATTTAAGCGCTGATTGTATCGAAATTATTACGATGTGGTAATTTTACGGGCGCAGCAAACAGTAAAGCCGTGGCACAGCTATGCCGTTGCATTTGCCATTCCACCAGCGCCAAAATAACCGAACAAACTTACTCCCGCAACGCGCGTTGCCACGAATGGCACAACCAACAACATAGACAGCAGCACCACCACCGCCACCAGCAGGAGCAGCAGCTGATTCAACATTTATGATAAGATGTCCATGATATCGCTTGCGTAGGAAAACGCTGGTTTTATATTGAAGTTTGTAATACTGATTACAAAAACAATTTTTATATACATATATTTAAAAGATTAGACATAACCTAATTAAAAACTTCATAAAGAATTTTGAAGTTAGGTTATATAGATTGAACATTAACTTCTCCATATTTTGCTTTGTAAAATAAGTTATTATATAGCAGAATATGGAGAAGTTAAAGTTCAAGAAAGCTTTGTAAATTGTTAACTTAATACATAAAGTTTCGGTATTCAAAATAATCTCAGAATTAAAAATAATTGGTTACAGATTAAAGAAGTTATGATCTAACATTTTAGTTGATGTCTTCAGGCTTTCTGAAACCGATCTTATCAAATCTTGAATATTTTAACCACATCTAAACCAAAGCTTACTTGGTCTGGTACATAAATAAATATTGTATATATATATATATATATATATATATATATATATATATATATATATATATATATATATATATATATATATATATATATATATATATATATATATATATATATATATATATATCTGTTAAAATTCTAGTAAGTCATTTAAGTAGCTAAAACTTAGAAATTTTGTTACAACAAGTTCCTTTAAAGTATGAGACATATAATATTTTGTATAATCTATACTGATTCTATATATGATAAACATCTGACTACACGTATTACAACTAATTAAATTAGATTTGATCTAAAGTTATATAGAATCAGATATAATTAAATCTGACTTCATATATGACATCTCTTTAAGTCAGTTTTGATCTGATGTTATCAGATATATGATATAATTTTGTATGATTATAGATAAGATAAGATCTGAATTTAGAACTATCAAACATTTGAATAAAATATAAAATTTTCTTTATAATGTTGTAATTTCTTTAAGGTAATGCACCAACAACTCGTTACTTAAAGTAGTTTCCAAATACAACGACAATTTGCTGTCCATTTCTAAAACAAACGACCCACCGAACTTGCACATGGTTTTCCTTTATTGGAGCCCCCAATCGTACTGTAATCGACTGTACTTCAAGCACATTCATACCAATTCAAATGCCGATCATTGTCGTCAACAGTTCATTTGCTGGCCCGCCGGTCTATTGACGCTGATTATTATGATTACTGTTATTGCAGTGCGATTACCGAACTGGAAACTAAGTGCGACGGCATACAAACTGCGAAAACGATTCTGCTGCCCACTGAAATATGACGTGTGTATCTAGCTGCTGCGTCAAATGCCGAGAGAAGGTTTTCCATTAAACGACGCAAAGAAATTCATTACAGTATCAAAGCAGGCAGGCAAGCAAACTAGCTGGCACTCACTGAATGGACGTAGAGGCGAAAGAAATACCGGAAGTTCAGGCGGGAAGGCAGCATTAACGCACTTACAAGCGAGAGCACATATACATATATATAACGTATATATTTGACAGCAGCAGCCGAGGTACTTGTAAAAAAAACGTCATCTATTTATGTGGCACCATATTAGACCGGCTTGCCAATGTAGTACTTCTAAACTTTCCGACAATTGCGCTCGAGACGTAATCATCAGCAAAACAATTCAAATTCATTCAGACGAAAGCAACGTTAGAGCCTTTGACTTCTGCTTATAACACGCCCAATACAGGCTGAGACGTTCGAGAGCATAAATCGCATAAAGTCAAATTTGTGCCAAAGTGGTCAAAATGACAATTTGAACATTTGAGGTATCATTGGCATGGACCTTAAAATGGTATTTTAATTTTGAGGATAGTTAAATATCTTTTTTTTTTAGATATCTCTCTTTGTATGTAGACTGCTCCACTTTAACTACCAACTAAATTTTATAACTTTAGTCTTTGACGAGCTCTCTCGGCCGCAGGCGTTTTGCTCATCATCGCAGACTTGGCATAGTAACTGATGATGATGCTGCTGCCGTTGCCGCTATTGTACGCATCCAGTTTGTGCACCATTCCAAGCCATCATGCGTTCGATGCGATACGATGCGATGCTATGCTTAATACTCTATGTGTAGTAGTAGTTGAATGCTCTGGCGTAGCATTAGCATCGCCATTACCGACTCGTATAAATCATTCATCGAGTGGACCCCCAATTATTTGTCAATTTATGTCTCCTTCAAGGGCAGTAGACTATAAATAATTTTGTTGCTCTGCTGCTTCTGCTGCTGCTGTTTTTTTTTTCTTTTCTTTTCTTTAACATCTCTACATAGTGCAGTTCTATGGAGGATGTGCGTTTTAGTTTAAAGATGACTGCTGCTTTGTGTATGGCCAGGCCAACTACAGCAAATGCTAGTTTCGCCAGTGATGAATAACATTGGCTTGGTAATGGTGCAGACGGCTTTATAGTTGGCAATTGTAGTGGAAGGATATTTAAGTCAGTAAAGTTGATATATTTCATTAAACTGAATGGAGGAGGAGGTGAATGAAATATTGCAAAAATGCAAAAGGATAATTAGAGGCGGTTACCATATTCAATACACTTAGAAATATTTTTTACTATGTATATGGATAAAATTTAAGATTAGTTTGTGCAGAAGTTTGTCTGTCGAAGTGTTGTGAATAAGCTAATGGACCGATTTTTATGAAACTTTTAACATTTATATATACTGTGATATTCCAAGCTATAGCAATGCCTACGAACTTCGACCACACATTCGGAAAAATGGAGAAATTCGGGTTGTATGACCGCTACAAAGTTTAGATAAAAGGAAACTAAAGACATTTTTATAAGCAAAATTTTTACATAAATGGGAAATGTTTGCTACCAAAAAATTTATAAGATATATATAAAAATAATCGGTTTTTTAAATAAATATTTTCATAAAATTGTAAGCTATTTGGAAATCGTCTATGATCGCTGTAATGAATAGAGCAAAGGATAAAAATAAAGTACGTTTATTATAAAATTTTTTATATATTTTATCTTCAATTTTTACTTACAAAAATAATGAGTGAAAAGCTAATACGTCTAGATTATACTCGTATCTAGATTTCATGTATCCTAATACAATGATCAGTAATCTCTAGTTACGATTGTAATTTTGAATCATTCTAAATCCTAATAAAATTGTTTTTCGAAAGACTTTAACCCTAATAAGAGGTTTATTAAGTCTTAAAAATATTTTAAAAACTTTATATTCCAACTGTTAAGAATTTGGCCTATATGAAAAAAAATTTAATATAACAACAACAAAATTATTCAGTTGGTGTTGCTTTTTTCATTTGCCGGTCTTCAGCGATTCTTGTGTTTTGAAACTTGAGAGTTTTCTTTGAATTCTTGCTTGTTTCTAAACCAAAGTAACTTATAGACACGGATATGAAACCATAAAGCTTAACCAAGAAAAAAGACTGCTGATGGGGAATTGTAGCGTATTCCGAAACAGCGTTGTCCGGTCTGCTAAATTGGTTAATATCATTGTTGTTGTTCAAAAAATATACGACATATTCAGTCCACTCTCATATAAATTGAGAAGCATGTCAAAGTCAACCTCTTAAAATTAGTTTGATTGTTAAATTTCTGTTATTTTTTAATTAAATTATCATCTACATAATATAGCTACAATTTTTTATTTAGCTCTTACATGAGTGACAGAGCATGAATCAATTTGTTTGTAGATACCTGAGGACCTTATCGCTCCGGTGAAGTTTTTATTATCAAAAAATACAAGTTAAATATTTCTACAAGTCCACTCAAATGATACAACTTTATTAAGACCAAAGCGTTCATTGCCAAATCATTTAACTGCCCATTTGTAAGTTCACTTACTTATACCGGCTTTTTGAACGCAATTATCTAATGTCTTAAAGAGCTTTTTCGCTTTTCTGTCGACTTTCATCTAGAAAGAAGTCCTTTATCATATTCACATTAAAATCGCACAAATTGCCAACGCCTTTAATTATCTGCAAAAACCAATTTCTGTACACAACAACAACAGCAGCAACAACAAAAATGCCATTAACTTATCTGCGAAATTCGCACTTTTATTGACAATACAAAGGAAATAAAAAATTAAAAGAAAAACAACAACATAAATGCCAATAAAAAAGCCTCAGCGGCAATTATAATCCACACAAACTAATTTAATTGCTTTAAAGTTGATCTTTTTTGTTGTTGTTGTTGTTGTGTTTTTATTTTTGTGGTAACATTGAGCCGCTCGTCCAGTTCACACTTTACGCAAACGCATTCACACTTGGCGCAAAGTATTTAGACGTCACAGCGTCCTCGTCGTCGTCGTCATCGTTCATTGTGGTCGTCTCTTGCGTTTGGCTCTTACTTACTGAGACCACTTTGACCATCTTATCTCAGATATAAAACGCATTGTAAGCGGCTTAAGTCAGCCAGCCGCCATGTACCGGCCAACAGTACTTGAAGTAGAGCGCAAAATCATCGAAAATTATTAAAGATACATTTGAATAAACTTCGAGAAAATATATAAAAATACTTTCAAAAATCAATACACACAAAATTTTGTTAAACAATTCATATTATTTCTAAATGCAACTGAGAGTACTGTGCGATCGCCGTCACAAGAGTATGCTGTTCCGCACTTAAAGAGCGCCGCTTTGTGTGCGAAAAAAATCAGCGTGCAAGATGTCAGTTTGGTGCGGCTAATACACTCATTTCGCAGCTTAATTTGAACCTTTTTGGCGGGTGTTAAATTTCGTTAGTTTCACGCTTTTGCAGCCATAAAAAAGATACGACAATGAGAAAAATATGAAGAAGAAACGAGAAAAAAAAACGATCGTTTAAGATGCAGCAGCAGCAGCTGTTACTGATATTACTGCTGCCGTTGTTGCTGTGTTTGTATGTTGCTGGTGCTGTTGTTGTTGTTGTTGCTGGCGAGAGGTAATCATCTTTTGACTTGGCAAACAATCGGAAACATTTAATAATCAAAATAACGCAAAAATACTGCCTCAGAGTTGTATTTTTATGCTAACGCAGCGAGGCACGCCTTTAATTGCCCGTCAAGATAAGACCTACAAGAAGCAAAATGCTCTGGCCATATGCAATTACCCGCCTGCCTGCCTGCCTGACTGCGTACAGTGCACAGTGGTGCGCGCGTATTCACACACACCAACATTTCATTATGTTAATTCGTGTGATTGTTTTTTATTATTTAAAATAGAATAGAATTTACTAAAGCACAAATATTAGAAATTTTATATAAATTTTATATAAAATAAGAATAGAGAAAGGAGAAAAGTAAAGAAAAATGTTCAAGGAAAAATATTATTTTATTCTTATAATATTGTATAGACAAGTAAAGAACAAAGAAGATAACTTAAAGTAGAATTTTAAAACCTTGCAATCTGAATTTTTAAAGGATAAAGGGAAAAAATTATCAGTATCCCTCTTTGTACCATATGCGCGTCTAAGCCTAATATCCGATTGAGTTAAAACTTTGGGAAGTTGCTGTGCTCAAACCAAGTATGGTTATGGGAAAATAATCCACGCCCACATATTACGCACAAAATTTGAAAAATGTAATAAAAATATTCAATTAATTTGCTTATATTGCTCTAAATAATCTGAATCTGAATCGACAACTTCTAAAAAAATGGGTATGGTTGAATCAATTCCCGCCCACTTTTAAAAAAAGTAAATAAATAAATTGAAAAATAACTTGATGTAGAATTCAAAACTCTGAATAATAGGGTTAAGAATACGGTCTGGATAAAGTTCCCTTTAAGAATACGGTCTGGATAAAGTTCCCTTTATCCAGACCGTATTCTTAACCGTATTATTCAGGGTTTTGAGATGAGGCTTGCTGAGTTTGAAAGGCATAACAATTCTTTCAGCTTCTCCTCTCTAAATAATCTCTTCACCAAATGATTTGCTATGAGTCCCGCTTCCTCTCCCTACACTACTATCATCCACTTTCGTGAGTCAGTGCAACGTTTTATGTCTGTCTGTCTGTCTTTCCTGAACTGATTCTTAAAAAAAAATATATGTTCGGAACTGTTCACAGTATCCAGGTTGTTCAAATTATCAAGGTGGAAATTTATTGTTCAAAAACTCGTTTTGTTTGTTTAAACACACACACACATTTTTGTATGTAAACCCAAAAGCTCATTAGATTGTAAGAAAATAGAAATTATTGAAATAATACACGAATAGATTTTTACTTTCTACGAGTTATTGACTTTTGGAACACTTTTTCGAGCAGACTTCACCAGCATAATCAGAAGAGTTGGCCCCAGTCCATGCGATAGCTTTATCGAAACTTTCGATAGCTTCAATAGCTCTATTGTACACTATTTAAAGTACTCAACATAAAAATTTAAGGTGTTCACTAAAGCCAGAGAGAACTGTACTATTTTAATATACCGATAGTCAATGTTGCTGGTGTCTTGTTTTTATTGTTACTTAATTTTTTACAAATACGTTTACTATAAATAATTTAATTAAATATTTTTTAATTCATTCAACTCAATAATCAAACATTTTTAATATACTGATTATTGAAAACCTCATCTTCAATTGGAAGCACTATGCGCACACAGCGTCTACAAATACAAATTCTGATTTTATTTTGTTTGCAGCGAGTAGGTATTACCTTTTTCTTTTCTGCGCAGCGCAGCACTCTGCAACTTTTCCTCAAATCTCGCAACTTTAATTTGGAGTCGTGACTCAATTTTCTGCAAATTGCTCGAGGACTTCAAATACGAAAGGCAGGAAAGTGCACTTGCGCAATGCGATGCAGCAGCGCCGCGATGCAGCAAAAGGACATTTGCGGAGTGGCGTCGACGGTTGGCGACCGACGGTGCTGTAAAGCGCAACGTGGCCGCGGACCGAGTGCAAATATTAGTGTATGTGTGTAAGTATATGTGTGGTAAATTTACATTGCTATGCACGCGCGCGCTCGCGCGCTCACAAATGCTTTCTTTCTTTGTTGTTGTTGTTTTGTTTTGCCAGATCGTTTGATGCGGCCTCAAAACGATTTCGACGATTATTTTATTACAAATCGAAATTATGCGCATTGCAAGGTGGAGCCGAAGGATATTTTAATTCCAGTTGTTGCTGCTGCTGTTGATGTGATGTTGGTGTTTTTATTGTTGTTGTTGTTATTGTTTTTGTTTTTGTTATTGTTGTTACGTTTTTCTGGACCATGCTTTTGAGGAGAAGAAAAGAAAACTTGTAAAAATAAACGCAGTGGGCTGGTTTCACGATGTTTGGCAAATCGTTCAATAAATTCCAACTTTAATTATAATTGCATTTTGTATTTGTTGAATTTAACTGTCTGTCTGTTTGTTTGTTTGTGTGTGTGTATTTTATAAAATCATCTTTTTTTGTTTGTGTGTGTGTATTTTATAAATTCATTTATGAGTTGGCGCGTTCAAGTTTAACTATGACTTATATCTTCGTTTTATGGCTTTAAAGAAGTCTCTTTACTATGCTTTAGAAATGTATCTTCAAATTATGAGATAAATTCCCATACATATACTAAAATAAATAACTTAACATAACTGTTTTAAACAAAGTACACTTAAGTACTATAATTAATGTAAATTATTGATCTTATTGAATTTTTCTTATATTAAAATATTGAAAAGGTTTGAATACAAATAATCCTTAAATGATAGATTTTTAGATATAAATTTATGAAAAACGGATAAACCAAATATTTGAACAATTGTTGTTGTTTTTTTAAACAAATTTAAAAAACCAAACTAAGCTTATATATATCAAGCGATCCGATTTTTCTTACTTCATTTTCTTTCTTGGCCACATTAATTTCGCATTCGGTTATTTATTTAAATTCGTTCAGAGGGCACCCAAAAAATTCATGACGTAATCGAACAAACAATCAAAAACACGTGTTAAGCTGTTGTTGTTGTTGTTGTCGTTGTTATTGTTGTCTTTGATAAGCGTTCGTGTATGTCGTTTTTGGTATTTGCTGGCAATGAAACTACAACAAAAAGCAAGATCTGTTCGTTCTGCAGTCTCAATATGCCAAAGGGTCTCCGAGGAAGAAAGAGAGAGAGAGACACATTGACCAAGTTGAATTCTTTATTTAGCCACAAAATTCGTGATGCAATTCAGCATAGCTGTATAGACCGTGGCCATGGTAGGGACTCAAGAAGGCATAGTGGCATGATGAACGCAAAGAAAAAGAAGAAGAAAAGACAACGACGACGACTCAATGACGAAGGCACTGACGCTGATGATGATCGCTATTCGGCGTAATTGTTGCTGTTGTTGTTGATATTGGTAATGTTGTTGTTTTAGTTGTTGTTGTTAATATAGTTGATGTTTTTGTCGTCGTTGTTGTTGTTGTTGCTAGTTTACTCTCGGCTAAATTGCAGCTGTTGACGAACGCATCTAAGAGTAAAGCAAACGAAACGACATCAGAATCATGGTAAAACATGATGCAAAATCCAATGCAACTTATATGCAACAACATTTTTTGTTGTTGTTGTTATTTTTTTTTATTGTTGTATTTATTTTTGAGCGCGCAATTCATGGGAATAAATGGCTGAAATTAAATATGGCGGCAGGCAAGCAAGCAAGCAAGCAGACCAAAGAGGACAAGGACAAGCCAGCGCGAGAGAGGACAACTTAATTGAGCTTTATGGGTGGCCTAGCTGAGTGAATGCGCGCGGGCAACTGTTGCTGCTTGTTTTCCTTTTTTTTCTTTTTCTTTTTACAAAATTATTGCCAATATTAAAATGATGACAACGAATTAAGTCAACCCATACAAACGAATCCGACAAGTATTTTAAATGTAAATTAAGCGTGATTTGGCAAAACACATGATCGACATGTTGCTGCAGCAAGCAACATTTGATATGTTTGCTGGATTAGTTGAAGACTTGAAAATGTTTAATTTTGCATGTCATGCATGTCAGTTGCACTCCTCCGCGCATGATGTTGCATATCGCTTGTCGCTAGGTGAACATCGTTCGTCAACGAACGCTCAAATGTGAGCAACAATTGCGAGTTTTGTTGTTCGATTTTTATTTGCCAATAGACGACAACACGGTAGATGACAACATACGCTTTTGTTGTTGACAACGTGCCAGCAACGAAGAAGTCACTAAAACATGTTTACTCTTGTCTATCATCAGCGCGGCACCGAATTCCCAAATAACAACGAACACAAACATGTAACAGAGCCTTGGTACGAAACAAAACAAATAAAAAAATATAAAGAAAACAACAAAACGGAAAATCAAGAACAATAGCAATTGCAAGAAAACAAGAATTGACACCAACAAGAGCCTAAATTCCCAGCTAAGGGCTACACTGTAAACATTATTTGCTGCTATAACATTGACAGCAAAATGGAGCTCGGATTTTTAAAGCCATGCCCATGGAATATAAAATTCGTTATAAGTCCTAAACGCATAATATCAGAGCTGGGCATGAACTAGTTAAAAAGTTAAACGTTAATAAACTTGCGTTAAATTTCTTCCGTTAATTCAAGTTAGTTAAATATCAAATAAGAAATTGGAAAAGTAAAATCTATAAAAAAATTGGAAAAAATAATGAATTGAATTTGGGCAGGTCGAATGATTCACTGACAGATACTGACTTCTGGAATATAAAAAAATTCAATGAAATTAGATAAAAACTAACTCAATCACAAATACAACAACATTTAGAATACATAAGCATAATTTATATAAATAAAAAAATATAAAAAGCAAACAAAAATCATTTTTTGTTTTTACTATAGAAATTTTAACTTGTAGGTTAAATTTTTCAACTAGATTTACTTAACGAAGTTAAGTTCTTGATAAACTCTTCTGGAATTAACGAAGTTTAGTTCCTAATTAACGATGCCCTCGTATGTATAAAATGATTAACAAAAGTTATTTGAAAAGAGCTTTAGTTATCTCTTATATGATATGAAATATTTGGTAGCCGGTTCACCAAAACCGATTTTATTTCCAATCAATACAAAAGTATCTCAATGTTGTCAAAACTATATTGGTGATATCTTTTCTAACTAAAGTTGTAACATTTTACTCGCCCTCTTATTATATTGTGTTCTTTTCTTAAATTAATGAAACCTTCTTAGAGTGTTTCGATTTCTTTTCTTAGGATATCAAATCGTAGAACTGAGAAATGAAACATATTCTGCCCTCTCAATTACCGATGGGAACGCACCTTGTGAAATGAGCTTGAATCAATTCATTGCACTTCCAAAAATATTTTTTCAAAGTTTTAAAAGTGACAACGAAACACTCACCACAACTTTCAGCTCATCAATAGATTTTCCGGAGTGTATTTGACCGCACCAGCCCAGCCAATAATGGGATTTCTTTAATTTCAAGCATCGCTCTTAGGGATTTGAAGCTTTTATTTATTGTCTTCCATGAGTACGTGTACGTGTGTTTAAATAGTTGTTGTTGTGTATATTGATTGGCGTGGCTCAAACGCCCACTTGTGTACGTATGGTTTTGCTACTTTCCTTATCCCTTTGTTACAAAGACGCTTTACTAGCTTCACTAGCGTCTAATTACGTTGAGTGCACTTGAGTTAATTCGTTTGTTGTTTGTGTTGTTTGTGTCCGGCATTTTGTTGGCATACAAATTTTTGCTGCTGCTCGTAAATTTATTATCATATTGGCCATGTTCCAGTATAGTAGTGCAAATAAAAACAAAGCCATAAAAATGTCTACAATATGGTCGCAAGTCAAATTTGCTAAAATGCCGCATAAAGCAGACAAATGAAAATTATCAGAAAAGTTTTGTACTTGTGAAGTGTTGTTGTATGAAAATGTCGATTTAGAAAATCGTGAAGAGTAGCTTTAATTAATCGTAAAGTTCATTAATAAATATGCTGGGCAAAGTGAGTGAGTTTGGGCTGCTCATGGTAGTTCACGAAATATTTTGAATTATTAAGTTAATGTCATAAATCCAAAAACAATTTCAATTATAAATCTAGAAAAATTTCTCAAACATTTTTTAATGCGCCTAAAATTTGGTTAACTTTTTAGGTACTATAGAAATCGTAGCTGGAATACTTCAGCCAACTATTAACCCTAATTTTTTCAATACACACGATCGCACACAAAAAAAAAATGATAGAAAATAGCTTAATACTTCACAAAAGAAACGATAACAACAAAAACAAACAAACAAATAAACAGACACACACACAACGCTCTAACGAAGCGTAAAATTTCAAATCAAACTTTTGGCATGTTTCTTTGTGACTTTTGCAACACTTTTTTGCAACACTGCCAGAGCAATCACTAGAGCCAACCAATTCCCGCTGTCCGTTTGTCAGTTGTGCTCCAAATTACGTGAATTGTTGCGCTTCATTGACGACGGTCGGACGGACGGACGGACAGACGGCGTTTCGCCTGTGCCGCAGTTCCAGTTTCAGGTGCAGCTGCAACAATAGTCGTCGCTGTCGTCGCGCATGCGTCTTGCACTTGTCTTGCGGCAACATGCGGCATTGTCACTGCAACAACCACAACAACAACAACAGAGACGGACAACAACAAGACAGATAACAAACAAACAAAAAACAAAACCAACAACACTTTTGTTGTGTTTCGCTGCACAGCAAGCAGACACTTGCATCTTGGCAAAGTGGCACAATTTTTGCTGACAGCTTCTTGGCACCTGAATGTGCAGCGAGCGTAGCCTTTCATAAATTAATGACTTTGAAGTGCGGTTTTACCAATATGAAAAAAAAAACAAAACAAAAACAACAAAAAATCGAAAGACAAACATTGCGGTTAATGCGCTTTACCAGTTCAATGTTGTTGTTTGTTTGTTTGTATTTATTAATGCTGCCGTTTTGTTTCTTTTTATCAATATTTTGGTTTAGGTAGGTACATGACAGATTTTTGTTCGATATCGACTTTTTTATATATCAAATTTGTAGGCAATTGCATGAAAATACTTTAACTTGACTCATGATTAATATTGTATATTTTCAATCTCTTTGACGAATGAAATGAATACTTGAATCTAAGAGAGTCAAATCCATAGGAAAAATTTTGAGGATAATACAAAACTCTGATTACGCCTTCTTCATAGAAATGCAACGATTAAGATTACATTTACGCTTATCTCATGTTTATAGTCGCCGATTGCGATCAATTGACAATTGCATCCAATTATTTTGAAAAAATATAAATGTATCCTATAGCACACTTGACTAGCTTTTAATTGATAAAAAAAACCAACAAACATTTCATATTTTATTTATGGAAAAAAAAAGAATAGAAATGTTTTAATATCAATATTAAAAATCCACAGATAATATACAAAAAAATTCAACATCTACAAGTTGCAGGGTAGCCATAAGGGCAGTATCTACATATAATATGTCCAGCTGTTAAAAGCAGTCTTCCTGATGAATCCAATGATTGCTTCTGTGAAAAAACTTTGTGGGAAATTTTTAACTTTTATTTTTCTTCCAACGAAATATGGGATTATCTGTAAGGCGCTCAAAGGAACGCACTATTACGTTATCTATATATATAAAAATAACAAATGTGTCTTTCCATCTTTGTAGAGTACACTAAACCATTCATTCCAACTTTAACGCCCACAATTTGTAAAAATATTCGAATACAATATTTAGCTAAAAATCGTGAAAATCAGAAATTCATGATCTAAGTTTGTAGAAACACTGGCGACAACTTCATGACAAATGGGCGTGGTTGAATCAATTTAACGCCCACTTTTAAAAATAATAAAATATACGATTACATTGTTAATATTGTTCTTAGAAATTATGAGTTTCCATATGAGTTTCTATGGTTACTGTAGATAATTTCACCAAAAGTGAGCATAGTTGGAACATTTTAATACCCTCCGCCGTAACTCTAAATAATTACAATGGGAAGTTCAGCTATCTAATTATCTTTATATGTATATATAATGTATTTGAATGTACTTGAATAAATACATTAAAAAAAAAACATTTTCTCTTTAAGCGGCATTGCAACGCACGCCGGGCATTCGCTAATTATAGTATACATTAAAGTATCTATAAGATCCATTAACATGATAAGTACTTATTAGATTTTAAAGTGGTTCAGAAAAATACAAAAATTTAACAATGTAGAATATGAATTTTATCCGAGATATATTCAATCCTTTGTATAACACGGCGAATTATCACAAAAATATTTAAACAGTTATCTAACATTTCATTTAAGTATTAAAATAAGACTGTAATGTTAAGTTAATTAATCATGATACAGTGTTAATTTAACATGGTGCAATGTGAATTTCATATAAATTGTTAATAAAAAAATAGGCAAATGATTTTTACTATAATCGGCAATTAAGATTAATCACTATAAAAACCGATAATGGCAATTAATCGTGATATAAATCAATCGTAGTGTCACTTTACTATCTCTTATTATGTTACTTACTTATTGAAGTTTCAAGGTTGTGACTTATAAAAAAAAATTTAAGTACTTTCGGGATAATACATAAGAAAGCAAAACAAACAATTAAATTATATTGGAAAACAAAGTTTTAGATTATTCCAAACAAAAATATTTATTTCTGTAATACGAGTATGTATCAAAAAATTTACATTTTATAGGTTCTAATGTAACTATCTAACAAAATAATTTTTCAGCTGAACGTCATAAGATTTTAATTAATCGATGTATTACACATTACATATTGATCAAAATTATAATCCCAAAATGCAGTGAACGATTATTTGTATCGTATAATTTTTGGCCAAATATCTTAAAAACTTAAGAAGAATTCACCGATTTACGTATACATTTCAATACATTTTGGCATTTATATCAAATCTTTATTCAAACTTAGATCTGTATTAAGCCCATTGTACTTCAATTCGCTTGAACGCATTACAGCATGCCGCCTAGTGGAATGCAACCACTATTGCATTCACACTTCATGACCATTTCGTCACACATTTACACACGCAAACATCGAAATGCCTGGAATTCCATAATTCACATACCAACCTGACAATGCAAATATTTTTCATAAATCGAATTTATTGCAAACAAAAATCAGTTACTGTAACAGTTGATTCGCCTAAAAATATGCAATATCAAAAAACCATCCATGCGATTTTTTTTAAATAAAAAAATGCAATACATGTAAGAGTATGTATGTATGTGCCTTCAGCACAATTCTGTGTCCAGGGCATGTGAGTAGATGACATGAAATTCCAGCGGCAACAACAACAACACCAACAATGTTGGTTCAAGGTGTTGGTAGCGCTTACAGCAGCAACCTGTTGTTGCATCGTTTTGACAGTTGCCGCACCATTTCGGTTTTGTTTGTTTCGTTTCGTTTGTTCGTTCTTTCGTTCTTTCGCTTACATTGATTCGGTTTTATTTCAGTTATTTATTATTTTTGTTTTGTGGATTAAGTGCACAGCAGACGCCATTTGCTCTTAATAACACATTTTAATCATTAACTACAGCAACAGCAGTTGCCAGCACAGTGCAGTACAACAAAAACAGCAGACGCTTTGCAAGCGGCTTACCAATGCCGCGCGACGCCTCCTGTTGCGATTTTAATCGCTGCTGTTTGCCGCAGTCAAGCGCCATAAATTATCGCTTAATAAAGCCGCCGCAGCGACGACGGCAACGCAACAACAAAACAACAAAATAACAACAACACACAGCCTACAAGTTGCCGCATCCAGCCGCCCCGAATTGCAATGCACCTTCTTTTGCGAGCCGTCTGCTCCTCCTCTATACCGCAGAGTGCAACGCGCTTTTAATAAAAACCAATAAACGATTTAATCGCCAGCAATAATCGATGGCGATTTTTTTTTCTGCAGAACCTCAAAATATACATTTGCGGCTGTACATGCACACACACACTCACACGCACGCACATATTCGCATATGCATAAGTGTACGTGTGGGTTGATAGCAAATAATTGGATTTGTTAATGCTGCATACAGTATTTGTATTTAATTTCAATTTTGTTTTTTCATTGACTTTTTTGTTGTTTTGAGTGAAAAATTAAATATATATATATATCTCATACATATATGATTAACTGACTTTATCGACTAATAGTTCAGATGGATGTCCTTTTCCAAATTATTTTATTTAATCTTTAGCTTAATGTTTGTCTTATCTGTCTGCTTTATGTATTTTCCAATTGTTTCAAAAATCTTCTAATGGATCCTTAGACCTAAATGTCAATAAATAATTTTAATTTAAACAGGAAAGCGATTTTCTATTTTGAATTGTTCTTATAAATAATTTATATATGTATATATAAATGAATTCTTCTTTCTTTCTTTCTTTCTTTCTTTCTTTCTTTCTTTCTTTCTTTCTATCTTTGTACCAAATGGGCGTCTAAACCATTCATCCGATTTTGATGAAATTTTAGGGAGTTGCTGTGCTCACGCCAACTTAGGTTTAGGGCAAAGAAAATTTTGCCACGCCCACCTATTACGCCCACAATTTGTAAAACTAAGTTCAAATATTCTATTATTTTGCTAATGTTGCTCCAAAAAATCTGAAATTTAGTATCTGAGTTTGTAAAAGACACTGTAGACAACTTGCACAAAAATGGGCGAGGTTGGTTCAATTTAACGCCCACTTTGAACAAAACAGAAAATATGCGATGACGTGGCTAATATTACCCTAAAAATCTAAAATTTGGTATCTGAATTTGTATTGGCACTGTCGATAACTTCCTAAATAGAAAACATGCACCGGGAAGAATAACAGGATATACAAAATTGTCCACGCCCACTTATTACGCCCTCAATTTAAAAATATACGATGACATTCTAATATTACTCCAAAAAATTTGGGATTTTGTTTCCGAGTTTGTACGCCGATAATTTCACAGCCATAACTCAGAATCGCTACAACGAAGTTCCGCTAACTAAAGGGAGTACCGGGAAGTTCCGTTACTAACGGAAGTACCGGGAAGTTCTGCTACCATTTTTTTTATTGGCATTGCAACGCATGCCGGGCATTCGCTAGTGAAATATATTTCAATGTCAGGTTGAATATTTTATAATCATTTCTTTTTCAATTATAATGAAATGTATACTTCATTATCATTACTTTTTTTAAAGCTAATGAAAAGAGTACAAAATGAAACAATTGTTGCCATCTCTGGTAATAACTGAAGTGTTTGTTTTAAATGTGATTACAATAAAAACTTGTTCCAAACATCTTTTTAAAATAATTATTTAGAAAACGTAATCAAAAGAATTATATTTTTTTTTAATGTTTAATGTTTTTTTTTTTGTGAGTTTCAGGGAAATGCTTCAAATGCAATTTGCCGTTTGTGCAAACAACAACATCAAGAGCAGCAGCAACAGCAGCAACCACAGCCACTTCCCTTGACGCAAACCTTTCGACAGTGCGCTGCATTCACTATTTGTCCACTTTCGCCAAAGAAGCAAACTAAGAAAGACGAAGAAGAAAAAGAGGTTCTTGCTCAACCCGCCACACGGGCCACATAATATAATAAGAAAATAATAACGTACCTAAAACTTAATAATGAAAATTGCATTGCACCGAGCGACAAAGTGTTGTCCTAGCTGCTCCTCTACTCGACTCTAGACTCTACTCTACTCCTGCTTCATACTCCTCGCCTTTTGGTTCATCTTCAACTGGCGCTTATTTGTGCCGCTGCTGAAAATGCGCGCATTGCGCTATCGCTTGGCTGGTGGCGCGCTCAATGCGCTCAAGTGGGCGACATTTCTACTGTGACGCAGTAGAAAATCTCGAGAATGTGAGCTGGAGCAGGAGTCCTTCAGAAAATGAGTTTTCTTTGGATGCTCACAAAAGATGCTGCAATTGCAGCACATTTCTATAAAGTTTAGATTCAGCACAGAAGCGCACACAGCACACACACACACATATATTGAACGGGCATGGACTGCTCGTGTACCTAACTAAGGAGGCACTAACCCAAATAACCAAAATGAAGAAAAATGAAAAAAATAATTATTAAAATAGTTGGAAAAAAATAATTTGAAATTGGAAATAGTTGATAAGTTATCTGAGCTTGTTATAGTCAAAAGAATTCATGTATAACTTTTATATTTTAAGTCTAAAAATCAAGTTGAGGAGAATTGAATTTGATTATTGAGCCAATATTTTCAGCTTTGGTATTCTTAAGACAATTTTGTAGGGTATTTGATTGTTGTGTATAGCTTTCTATAAATGCGAAAATCTATTTATATAATTTTTTATAAAAAATACTTTTATTTACCTTTCTTTTCGGAATTTTGTCACACCCGGCTTGCGTCACGAACCCATACAGCACAATTCGGCACACTGCTGACTGCTTCTGCTTCTGCTGCCTGCCTGCTTTAAAATAGAATAAAATCAGTTTGTAAGATTGAAAATTGAATTTTATTTTATTACTGTCTCTTCTTCGTCTTCATCTTCCTTCGTCTTCCTCCTCCTCCTCTACGTTGTGGCTCTGTACTTCTTGGCCAAGCGCATGTCGCCCGGTCTTTGCTGCGGCTATTGCGGCACTCGACTATATAATGAAAAATAAAAAAAGAAAAGAAAATGCGATTCGGACTAGATGCGCACAGTTTAAAGATTTTTGTGAAATTCTATTTCTCAAGTACGATTTTCACAGAGTATAGTACAACCAATAAATTGGCTGCATTCGGTGCAAACAAGTTCAACTCTCGAGTCGCAACACAAATTGACCTTAATGTGGTCGGTTTTCTTTTTTTTCTTTTTGTTTGCACCAATAAAAAAAAACTTCTTTCAAGCGACTTTAAATTAAATTGCATTTTTATCTCTCGTGTTATTTCAGCTAACTCTAGCTTCTAGCATCATAGTTCAAATAACTGAAAGTTGCCTGTTATCCTGTTGAATATGGTAAAATACTTTAAAGGATTGGGGTGGTAAAAAGCCGGCGCAGTTTACATTTTAATTCAATTTGGCAACTGTGAGGCAACCACCACCGTCGCGCCATCCTTTGACCTACAGCGACGTCGAGTCGAACCCCTTTTCCAGGCACATTTGCACATCAAACACATTCTTGATTATCCTTACAAATCAGTAATTTTACAGAATCCTTGTAATAAAGAGCGAGCGCGAACGAAAGAACGTTCATCATGGGTTAGCTTTAGCTTTATCTGTAGTCGGTGCGGTACTCGTAGATAGCGGCAGCAGGAGCAGCAGCAGCAGCAGTTGATGCTACAAAGTCAAAATCGTTTTCGAGTCGAGTCACTTGGAGTGGGAACTCTTTTACACTTTGTTGGAATTTTTATTCGCATCCGTAACCTTTTTTTTGGAGTATTTTTTTATTTTTTTTTTTGTTCTTTAGCGTTTTCTCTGCGATGAGACAACACGCACGTTTGACGTTCAGAAATTAGGAAATTCCTTTGATGACGTGCCAAAATTGAAAAAGTCAAAATGATGCGAGAAATTGGATATGGATTTTTATTTTTGTAGTACATGAGTTTTGCTTTAAAGTTGTTGTTCAGCGATTGCGATAAATTTAAGCAGTTTTAAACAAAAGACGAGTAAATAAATTTAGTTAATAGACAATTTATGCAGACATTTTTCAATTAAAAGAAATATATAAGTTTTTTAATACAATAAGACTTTTAAAGAGACTTATAAGATATTATAGGAATAGTAAAAATATAACAATGTCAATAAATGGAATCACAACTAACCTAAAACTCTGTTTTGTACTCAAAATAAGTACAGTGCCTAAAAAATGTCTTGTCAATATAAAAAAAAACCGGAGAGAACAATTTTTTATCATATCCAAAAATAAGAAAACAAATTTTGACATTTTACTAGTACTTTCAAGGGAATTTGAGTATTGCTCCTTGAGCTGAAATTTTCCAGTACTTACAGATAGAATACTTTATTCCGACACGCCATTCAATTTTTATTTATTATTTAATTTAAATATAAACAAGGAAAGGAAATATCATTTTTATATTAATTTCTTTGTAATCCTAAAAGTCCTTTTAATGCTATTATAGTATATCTGTATCTTTTACCCTGGAAATAATCAAATAAATACAAAAACGAGAACAAGTTTTCTAAGTTTTTCTTGTGCCAATTTGTAGACATGCATAAATTCTTACTAAACGAATAAGATAACGATTACAATTATCTCTTGTTTATAATGCCAGATTTTGAATAATTGACGATACTTTTCGTTATTTTGAAAGAAAATCTTAAAGTATTCTGCAACACGTCTTGCAAGTTTTTTATTACGAAAAATACTTCCACCACTTTTAAAATTTCAACAGTTGGGCTCTTCTAAGAAGTATTTGCCTCAATTAAAAACTAGCAAAGCGAGTTTTAGAATACTTTAAGATTTTTTCAAAATTATGAAAATAATCGCCTATTATTAACGAGAGATAATTGTAATCGTTAAATTATTCGCCAAGTAAAAATTTTTGCATTCCTACCAAATATTCGAGTATTAAAAGTGTCATGTACACAAGATATATTTAGATTAACGTCAGATTTACGACTTCTTTTAAGGTTTTGTTTCTTTGTTTAAATTATGAAAACAAATGTCAAAAATATTTTAAATGCAAAACAATTAAGCTCTCAAAATGACTTGAAAGAACAAAAAGTGACTTAACAGATTTAGCCATAATACCAATTTTTATGACAAAGAGTTGATGATCAGTATGATTTTTTAATAATATAATAATCGTTAAAAGATTACTACATTAATCGGCAATTAATTGCTATTAAACGCAAAAATTTAACTAAATGACGATTTCGATTAATCGTTGGCATCACCACAAATTGATTGTTAATATTTCAAATGTCTCAAAATCGACTAAAATGAGGAACATACATATAACTGATATTGATACTATGAAACCTTGTACTGGGCAATGAGAAGGATCATTATAAATAAATGATTCAGTTTATTTGACAATTTTATTTAAAACTTCAATATAATATCGCAAATTCGAATATTTGCTTTCAAATAATTAAAAAAAGTGCAATGAAACGACGACCTATAGAAAGAAAAAAATTTCAGTACAACAGTAAGTGCTGCATGTGAGTATATGTTTGTATTTTATGTATATGTGTGCACTACAATGCGTTTCTTTTTTCCATTTATTTTTTTCAAGTTTTAACACTTCACTAAAACTCTTGTTACTTTTTCTTTAGCAAAAAAAAATTGTTACATTCGAAAACGTATTGCAAAAGTTGCAATAGCAGCTGGCGCCAAGTTTGCAGCGCGTGTGAATTTTTGAATATTTGATAAAATTAAAATAACAAAAAAAAAAAATCGAAAAACATGTGCAGCAAGTGCGTTATTAAATTTTGCTCAGGCACATACACACACACACATGCACACACACCAACGCACATAGTGTTGCCACTTGAATGCATAATAAAAAAAATGGTGTAGCATTAAAAAAGGATTTTGTGGAAGTTACAAAATTTACGCTCTTGTGGATTTCATTTAAAAATGCATTTTGCCGAAATTGAAATTTAATACTTTCGCGTACGTTGGCAACACTGCATTGACGTTGGCACTTGCTTAAGACGCGCACGCTTCCGGTTTTGGGTGCGACTGGCTGGCTGGCTGGCTGCCTGACTGCCTGACTGGTGTGAAAAAGTCTCGTGTCTAACGATTTATTGCATTATTTGGCATGTGCGAGTTTTGTTCGAGTTTTTGACGCCGCACAGTACTCAAAAAGAATTGCGTGTGGAAATTGTCAAGAAGTCTATTTTTATTGCATTTAATTATACACAAAGACAGACAGACATAAAACGTTGAACTTATTCCCGAAAGATAGGTGGGGAAATGCAGAGGGACTAATTGCAAATTATTTTGTTAAGAGACAATTTAGAGAGTAGAAGCTGAGAGAAGTGTTATTTTTGCCTTTCCACCTTAATAAGATCCATCTCGCTCGACTCCAATTGTCCAACGACCAATAAATTCATCATAAACGAAGTAGGAAGAGTTCAATTGAATTGAAGTCCACCACAGCCAAAGAACGACATTAAACAAAAATCTTCGAAAAGATTCGCCAAGTCTTCAGAGAGAACGACGGCGTGCCGAAAGCAATTCTAACCAATTCAAAACCTACGCAATGCAAGCGCAAGCAAGCAAGCAAAGACATCGCAAAGGTGAAGATTACGAATAGTAAAGATTAGCTCAGGTTACATTGGCTTATTTAACAAGTGCTACCAATATTGTATAGAGGTCTGCAAAGTCCAAAAGTGATTAGTAATACACATTTTAGCGAGTTTGAGCCTTTTGATTGAAAATGTCCTTCAAAGATGGAAAGTATCTTAATCCAAAGTAGTTGAGTCTAGGTCCATTAAGAGCTGGGCAATGACAAAGTTGGTCACGCTAGCATTTTCTTCTTTACGAATAGTGAAATTTCATTTCAAAAGGCATTCAATTGTTTGTAATTGTTTTTGCATACGTTTCAATAATGCATATTTTTCAATGATTGCATATTTCTGCATATTTTTTAATAAATGCATAATTTTGCATACATAATGTGTATATGCATTATATTTCCTTCCTCCAGTTATTATCTTTAATATGATACCCATAATTATATATGTTAAAAGATCGTTCTATAAAGCTTAAGTTTATATTTCTTTTATGGTGTTATTTAATAATTAATTTCCTTAATCATAAGTCACTAACAAAGTACTTTGCACCGTTCGACTTTTTAATCCATTTTTCTTATGTGTTCCTTTATTTTTCTATCCATACAAGCTTAGCGCCATTTTATAGTTTGCAGCATAAAATATTCAGCTTTAGCGTTCAAATTGAAGAAAATCCTCTTTTCGACACTTGCCTTATTTGGAAAGAGCGCCGGAACAGAGTGGGACGTGTGAAATTGAATGGGTTAAGACGGGCAGAGCCAAAGAAGACCAAACGAAGTTGCCAGCAGGAAACGAAGTGCATTCAATATATGTACATATATACGCCCTGGAAACAGTCGAAGCAGCATGTGTGAAAACACATAAACTCACAAGAGCGGTTCCAGAGAAAGAATTTTTCAAGGATAAGAAATTTCAAGTTGGAATATAAAAGTAAAATTCTAATTTCGATAAGTAAAAAACTTCAAAATTAATATTTAAAATAAATTCAAATATTTCAAAATATTTTCTAACATGAGAACTATTTTTTTTTTGGAATGACCCAGTACACACTCATATACAGGCATATATAAAATAAACTTTTGTTGCTATTTTAATGCGCGCCAAGTGCAATGGAGAAGAAAACGAACAACAAAAACAACTGCTGACGTTTGTATAAAATAAATTGCATTCGGCAACTGCGCTTCTCGAATGTATGTATGTATGTATGTATGTACATATGTATATGTATATATTTTTTTTTGAAAATAGTAGCAACTTACGCTCGCTGACGCCTCCATGCTATACCAACCCCCAATTCGCGCCCAGCGTGTCAGCAATGCGCTAAACAATGCCATTGAACAGTTTTGCCAACTAACACCAACAAAGAAACAAAAAAAAACAACAAAACATCGCCCACTTCGTCTCACCGCTGCATCAATTTTCATGCATGCAACATTTATTTTATTCAAAAGTCTAAAAACATCCAACAAAAAATAAAACAAAGTAGAAACTAACTAAAATAAAAATACTGTCGAAAAGTACTATTGTTGGCATTGCCGAAGTTAATACACCCTACACATTTCGAATGGCATTAAAAACTCTTTTTTTTAGTAATAATAGGCGCAACTCAGGCTGTGCCCACTTTTGGACCGAAAATTTTGACTGCTTCGTTGAACTGCTTAACTATTTTACAAGTTAAACTTTAAATTGATATCTCCTCATTTAGGACAGACATAGGCATGCCTAGGTAGGCAGAGAGACAAACCAACAAACTTGGCCACAACAACTAATATGACGATTCTTTCCCAATTTAATATATACGAGTATTTCTAACTAATATTTTTTGAAATAATCGACGTGGGATATTATAGGAAAATAAGTAAAAACATCAGCAACTACAAAAAGTTGTTGCAATACTTTATGCAACTCTGCAACCGTCGAAGAATCGCAATAAAAATGTAAAAAGTTTATTTGCCAAATGCAGCTGCAAATACTCGTAAAGCCAAGCGAATTTCAAATGCAGCAGCAGCAACAACAACAACAAAATGAATAATATGATACTAACACATCGTTGCTGTCGTTGCAATAGGTCCTATGTACCAACTGCACAATCGACAAATACATATACGAAAATAATTTAACTGGCTTTCTTTGACGATTTAGTGACTACAAAAACAGTTGAAATTTGGACATATGCTAGTTTCATCAATCTAGTTTTTAAATATATACGGTAAAAGTAAATTAATATGTCCCAACCATATTTTTAATTGAAGCAAATAAATTTATCTTAGAACCAACAAAAGTTTCCTTCACACTAGTATACAATATATCAAAACAAGTTAAAGTTTGGAATGCACAAATAATACATATATTGCACGCCAAAAATATTGTATTTGGGTATAGTTAAGTTTGTATTTGGTACAAACATACTCTGCTATTAATTAAACATGATTAATTTACTGAAACATAATGTGTTTTCTTTACAATAATGTTACTTTTAAATAATTTTTATTTTATTCAAATAAATATTTGGTTTGTTAGAATAATATGTTAAAAGCGAGTATATTGTGAATATTTTTACAAAACAAAATTTACTCCAGACAATCGTATAAATGGCGTTTAGAATAAACTATTGTTTGACACAAACAAATTTTTTTATTAACTAAATATATTAGACGCAAACAAACAGTTATTTAATATATTCAATTAATTGTTTAAAGTACATAATACTGCCAGCAATTACATATTAGTTGTCCTAACTAAAAACTTTATTTGATGCTAATAAAACATATTCCAAATGTAATTTCTTGTTTTTGACAAATAAATTTTGTTTACCCATAACAAAGAATGTTTAATTATTTATAAACATTGAATGTTTTGAAAATTACTAACAAATTATTTGTTATCTGAAAAAATTTAAAATATCGTTTGATTTGTACCAGAATCTTCAAATTTAAAGAGAATAAAATTATTCCGACACAAACAACCTTTTACAACTACAGCAACGCTATAAAATATTAATGCATGCATGTGTGAGTGAGTGAATGAGTGGAAGCATAAAAGTTCCTGAATAAAACAGCAGCAATGAAATTGCAAGTAAATATTAGTTGCAGATATTACCAAGTTATCGAGCAATAAAAAAAAGTTGCAGCCAAAATGAAAAAAGTTTCTTCATATTAACTGCAAAAATAAATAATTGCAGCGGCAGACTTTGGCAAAGATTTATCATGGCATATTAATGCCAGGAGTTCAATATATTGGGCTCTGCATCGAAATGAAAACATTTGGAATAATTAAATTATTTAAATAGTTACTTAATACTACACTTATATACTGTAAACATATAAGCAAACAATATAAGCAAAAGCATTTTATAAAAAATGCGCCCATCAACAAAATTTCAAGAAGTTTATGAAAACGTTTTTCGAAGACATTTTCTTTACCTCTTCCTGAAGTCTTCTCATATTAAAGGTTAAGTATTAAAGCAAGCCTTCATGATGACAAACCAATTTCTTTATCCTTTAAATTAGTTACTACAAACATTTTCTGTGATAATTTAATGCTCTTGTAAAAAGCAACAACAACAAAAAAAAAGCTGAACTTTTCGCAAATCACGTTTTAATATTGAACACAAAAATGTGTGCTCATAATTTCCAACTTTTGGCAAACAACTGTCAATAATGGCAGCTACATACATACACATACGCACATGCCTACGAATATGCCAACACATACATATCCGAAGGGGGGAAGAATGTGTCTTCAGTGAGAACAAAATGATTTGTTATAACTGTTAAACATGTTTTTCAATTACTTTTCTGAAGAGTCTGTCTGTCTGTCTGTCTGACATCTTGATGGGTGGCGGTATTTGGAGCAATAAGCGTGTGTTTGTTTTGTACTTGTACACGTGTACGTGTATGTGTAGATTGATGAGAACTGACATAAGCCAAGGGAATTATTGACAGAGAAGTGCATGTTTAGTGAAGGACAAAACAAAAAATGATAATAATATAATAACAACAAATTAAATTTTTGTTTATAAAGTTTGCATTTTTTTTGAATTTTATTATCAGTTCCATTTAGCCATAATATAAATTAAGCAATTGTTTAATTGCCTCTCGATCATAATAAATGTTGCTCATATGACGTGTAGTCTGCCTGCATTTTCGCACCTGCTGTTCCTCCTTCAACTATTTCTTGTGTTCTCTCCAATCGAGCAAACACTTTATAACTTTTTATAAGACCACGCCCATTTTATAGAAATCACTTGAGGTAAAGAAGTGTGTACTTTAAACTTCTTTATGCTAAACTAAAGTAATTTTCCTTTGAACGCACTTCAACACAACACAAAACAACGCAACACAGCAATACAAAAGGCGTCTTCGTCTTTCGGCATGTATTGCCATATGACGGTATGCACGAGTATGTGTGGCATATTTGATAGTGTGTATACACACACATGTATGTATGTTTGTATTCATGTGAATGAAATAAAAACATAGAAAATCGATTCAATTTTATTTCCTATTTGGCATTTTGTAAGTAATTCTGTGGGAAACTCAACATTTGTCCTGTCTTGCTAACAAAGTGAGAAAACAAAAAGCAACTTTTGTTCGCTTGCGACTTTTTCTGTACTTTTTGTTTTTGTTAATATACCTTTATTTGATTTCTGTTGTTCTTGTTCTTGTTGTTTTTGTACTTTTGTATTGTTTTTCCGAAAGTGTTAAAAAGGCGGCTCCGCGCTTAAGCATTAAAGGTAGAAATTATTTGGGTTTGTTTCGAGTTTATATTTAGTGTTACGCTGCGCTTATATACATACATTTGTATATATATACATATGTACATTCTGGGAAAGAGGCAAAGTGTTTTCGTTTTTGTTTTTGTTGTGCTCGGTTTTGATGTGTATTGCATTAGTTTGAAATGTTCCTTCACATCGATTTAGGTTAACTTAACGCTTTGTAAATTTGATTCAGTTGCGGTGCGACAAAATGGTAAACAATTCTTTAATTATGCTTTAAATAAACTATATATATGTGAAAAATACCGTAACATATAATTTAATATTGCTGTTAATTATTTTAATAAATTAATTCAATTTATTGCTAGTTTTTTAATATTCTACATAGCACAAGCTGAAAACAATTAAACATCAATTGTCTATTTTCTGATTCACTTTTCACCTTATTAAATGCACGGAGAGATAAAAATATATTTGCCACAACTAAACTGCAGCAAACACTATTACATTTGGGTATAGTACTTTTCTTCATACGTACCAAAAATATTTTATTTATGTCAAACAAAAATTTATTTGAGACAAGCAAGTGTTGTTTTGAAGATATTATAAATATTGTGCAGCCTCGTTGCTCAATTAATTCTAGACTATTCATAAATCTTGTAATTGTTGTGGGCTTAATTTTTACGATATCATTTGGAATCAGAATCCCATTGCCTAGGTTGTTAAATCTGCGTCTTGCCACCGCTGGACAAGTGCAAATTACATGTTCAGCCGTTTCCTGCTCCTCTTGGCAGAGTCGACATGATACATTTTCTACCACTCCTTTTTTTCTTCAGATGTTAATTGAGTTTACAGTATCCTGTTAATAATTCACTGTAGAGTTTAATGTCCGTTCTGCTAAGGCTTAGAATAGCTTCTGCCTTGATATGTCTGGGTCGATGAATTTCTTTGACTGTCACATGATTGTTTGGGCTCTCCAATGCTCAAGTAGACTTTTCTTTACCATATGAGTATCAAGTTATTTATGAGGCTACTGTTTATCCTAAAGAAGGGTTCCGGGCCTATGAACGGAGTTGCCCTCATGTCCTGGCACCCATATCAGAGTAACAGAATTCCTCGCTGCCAGGGTGTTGAGAAGTTTACAACAATCCCATACCAGTTTTAATTGGAATGAAAAGTTTAAAAGTGATTTTAGAGCTGCTTGGCTGTCTAAGGGAATGCAGATTTGGGAACCTCGTAGACATTCTCTGACACATGTATTAAACCTAAATACTATATTCTTTCAGTGCAACATATTTATTATTTGTTATTATTTTCAATTATAAAGAATTTTGTGGAATAAACAAATAAAGAATAATTTTTCTGTGATTTTTTTACATAAATTATGTGATTATTTTTTATCACAGATAACAGAAAAACTTACGACTTGATGATTTGTGAATAAATCAGTATACAATTTTTTTTTTTTAAGTTATGAAAAAATATGAATTCAAAAGAAAACCTTCGCAGACTAGAGTAAATTGTAATCTGTTATTTTCGCGGAATTTTTTAATTGCAAGTTTCGCTGCAACTTGCAGTCAGCAGAGTCCAATTAAGCCATCATCAACAAGTGTTTCCGCAAATATGCCATAAATAATTTTCAACTGAACAGAACAGCAACAGAACAACAACAACAACAAAAAAACGGCAACTGCATAAATAAAGTGCGGCGCGCGGTGGCGTCTCTCTTTACAACATTTGCATAAACACATTTTTGCTTATCTGCTGCTGCTGCTGCTACCAAAGCGGCTAAAGTGTTTTTCCAAAGAAAGCAGCAACATATGCGCTGCTCTCAAAAATCGTTCGTTACTGCTGCTGCTTGAAACTATAATTACCGCAGCGGCGGAACAGCAGAAATCTTAAAATGCGCCAACGCAAAATCGGAAGAAAAAAAAGCGTCGACTGCTGCACTTGCGCAGAACAAAATTAACATGCGGCAGCGCTAAGTGCAGTGCGGAATAAAAAACAACAACAACAATAACAAAACGAAAACGAAAAAATTGTGTAGATAAAAATTTATGCTGTGCAACAATTTTCCGCTTGGTTTGCAAAAGCACAGAAAAAAGCAGAAAAACAAAAGGAAAATCGGTAAAAGAAAATCTTTCTTTTATTTTTAACAGGAAATAACTACAATAATAACAACTACAATAACAGTAATAATGTTGTTGCTGTTGTTGTTGCAGCTGCTGATGATAATAGTCGTTGTTGTCGACATTGTTTTTTCTTTTTTTTTTTTTTTTAGTTTTTGCTGTTCTTGTGGTTATTGTTATTGTTGTGGTTCGTAGCAGCAACAACATCAACAGCAAATGTGTCCGCAAGCAAAATTATACAAAAGACAAAGCACAACAAAAACAAGAACAAAAATAAAAGACAATAAAAAAAAATTTGCATAAACATTTGAATTGAATTCAGCAATGCAAAAGCATCGAAGACAGGCGCAGCAACTGCTGCACTGCACACAGCAATCTGACTGCAGCAAGGCACTTGCCCCATCTAGAGTAAGAGCGGCGATTTTTACACAAGAATATTAAAATTACTCAATTAGGTTAAGTGCGGCAGTACTATAAAACAAGATGTTTACTCTTTATGAAGTGTACTCGACTTTTGTGCTTGAAATTTTCTTATTATTATTATTATTAGAGAGACAAGGAAACCAGAATTCAGAAACAAAATTTTTAGCTTTGCTTATAATAAACAGAAAATGAGTCTGTTAAAAAATTAAATATCTATGAAATATTAAGTAAATCAGAAAAATAGTGAAACTATTAAACATTAGAAGGATTAGCAGACACATAATTTTATAAATCTGTACTGAAGATACAAAACAAAAATTCAGTAAAATATCATAAAATTAAAAGTTGCAGGAATCCTACAGAATAATCGATACTAAAATGTGGATAAACACGCATGTAAGATGGCGCTAATTGCTGTTGTTGCCTGTAAAATCGCAAAGGACCTGTGTGCACCGTACAACACAAAATTCGCATAAACTTTAGGAAACTCGAAGTGAAGGAAACTCCGGAGCATGTCTTCTTTTAAGATATCTATGAGCACTTATGTTTGAGCGAATGGATGAAGTCGCCAAAATAGAAATTAACTCCTTTTATAAGTTGGCCAATCGTTCAAGCATACCAATTGAGGTCAACTCTTCTTAAAAGAAATAAGGACTTAATAGCTCTATGAACTGAAAAAACTAACACTTTATTAGATTAATATTTTTCAAATGATATTTCAAGTATAATTTTTGTCCATTGTCAGATATAATATTTTTCATATTCTATTATTATTTAACAGTAGAAAATATTGTTCCAATAGGCTAAAATGTTAATTTCAGACCTTTTTTTCGTGTTTATGTTTGCATAATCTTTAATACGTTACTTTAAAAGGTGCTAATTTCATTCTATATAATGTTAAATTAACAATATAAAAAAAAATTTAACATTACAATTCATGTTAAGTTAATACTGCATCATGTTAATTTAACAAAATAATATCAAGCAATGTTAAGACTTAAATAAATGGAATGTTGAACATTATTTAACATGCCAAGTGTTCAAATTATTTTTATAAAAATTCTCTGTATTTATAGAAATTAAACCACTTACATGTCCTTATATAACAGTCGGTCTTGTCAACTATTATAAAGACATCGCATTTACAACCCCGTGACAAAAGTACAAATAAAACAACTCTGAAATTTTTTTAAAGGACAGACCTAATCAAAACACGTTTACAGGACTTTTTCACTTTATCTGAAATACACATGTAATCCTTAGTCCGAACAATACTTAAACTCTGAAATATATAATTCAAAAAGATTTTGATAATTAAATAAAAATAAAGTTGAAATAAATGTAACCTAAAAATTTCTCCCAAAAGAATTTGTTTAATTAAGCCAAAATCAAGTCGGTCCAATTGATATAGTTTAAATTTTCGTTTTTATGATAAGGGACTCTTTAATAAGACTGCTTGCTAGTGGCTAAGACGGGTCCCGCTTTGACCTTTTTCGATTTCAGGTTTTATCTCTCTTACCCGGTGTTCATTACAGAATTCGAAATGTATATCAAAATAATTTTCTTTATTAAGCGACAAGTCATTGGAATCAATTTGAATTTTCTAACATAAGAAACCACCTCAGGAACCACATTGAACTGCGTCATAAAGGTGTATAGAGCGCATATGAAAACTTTTATCTCTATCAATACCGCCACGCCCACATCAAGATAATAATCTTGATGTACACAACGAACAAGCTTCAACAAAGAGAAAATGACAACGAAAAAATCGAAAAAAAGGAAACGACATCTCTGCTTGTTTACGCATTTGTATTTGTTTTTATTTTGCCGCGGCACTGCATAAATCAGAACCAACAACAACAACAACGACCACAACATGGAGCAGCAACAACATATTGCTGCGTCACAAGGACATTTCGGCGTCGTGACACTATTTTCCGCCAAGCAAACAATTTCCATTCATTCATTTTCTTTTTCTTTTTTTACTATTGCGAAAAATAGAGCGAAATCAGAATTTTCTTTCGCGTCGCTGGGAAATTTATCTTTTTCTTCGGCGATTATCATTTTTAGCGCATAAAATAATTTTATTTTTTCTTATTTTATTTTATCGTTCTCACACAAATGCGAAATCGAATTTTTTGTTTGTTGCTGTTTAGTTCAGCTCTTTGTGTGTATTTTAGCGCTTAGCAGCGTATCCTTGTAACTATTTTTGTGTCTTCGTTTTTGGTGGCAGAGGGTTGGAGAGGGGGGTGGGGGGCTTTATTATAAATACGCCGCATCCTTGAAATGTGCTTTCGCATATTCAGATTCGTTCAATATGTTTTTTTTTCGCAAATTGTTTGCTTTTGGCGTTATGGGCAATTTCGGCCTCGACTCTGCGAACGACGAAAACAGAATTTATGTCTTGGAAAAAATTCTCCAAATGCGATTTTGCTTGGTTGTTTGTTTGTTGTTGATTTTCTTAGTTGCACGAAAACTTTGTAAGTAACATTTGACGGCGTTGTACACCGTACTTTGACATTGCTCAAAGGAAACAAAAATATTTGATTGCAATAATAAGCTTAATTGAATATTAAGAAGATATTGGCTATATAAAAAAATCAAAAATTTATTAAGAGTTATTTGTGTGTGTTTAGTAAAATGTTTGTTAAATAAAATATAATTTGTTGATTCAGCAAAATTTTTAATTGCATTAATGAAATGTTTAACTAAAATACTACAAATTTCAAACAGAAGTTTAAGTTGACACAATTACATTTTAATTTGAAAAAAAATTACATACGAAAGACTTTTTATGTAAAATAAACCTTTGAACAAATTTTGAATTGTATTGAATAATTTATTTATTGAAAAAAAATCTAAAATTCAAAACCTAGCAATACTGTGTGCTGTGGTGTATCGTTGCTTCTAAGTTTCGAATATATAAATGCATAAAATCAACTTACTTATGTGCTTCTGCCTCACAGTCTCTCTTTCAGACTCTAGTCACTGACGCAGTCCAGGTTCGATTTCTGGCGAACAACAATGTTTTTCTAAATTAAAAAACAATATTTATTTTCTTCTTTTGAGTATATGTAAATCAACACGTTTTTGAGTGTAATATTATACAATTTGTATCCAAAATTCTTTCAATTAATTATATTGATGCAGGGAGTTTTAGTTAAACATTATTAGTTTATATTAAACAACAAATTAATTGCATTGATTAATTTTTGTCACAGTATTTCCTTTTATGTGTCTTTTATTAAATTCAAGATATTAATTAGCGAAAAATAAGTCGAGTGTGATTCATGATTCATACAAAATTTACTCTCATTTATACAAACAAACAACCAAACCGAATCAAAACGAATCTACAAATGTCAAGATTGTTCGACATTTCTTATATCTGCATACCTAATAAAAACAAAAATGTTTGCCGCCTTAAATGATTTTCTACAACACAATATAAAACAACAACAAATCAGAAAGCGAAGAATATCGCTTTCAATATGCTCAGAAATCGTCATCGTTGTCGTCGTTGTCGTCGTTTGTTTGAATATGCAAAAGAAATCTTTATCGCAGCCACAAAGCGAAACCGATCTCGGTTTTGTGCCCGCACTTTGGCAGCCAATTGTGACGGTCGTTGTATGTGTGTGTGTGTGTGTGTATCAGTGTGCGTGCTTATGCCGTTTGTTTGGTCCTCATCAATGTCATGCTTAATGACCAAAGGACATTTTAAGCGTTTCATTTTAATACGCAAAATCAAACAACAGCAATATGCCAGCAAGAACAACAACAGCAACAACAACATCGACAACAACAATAACCAGAGCGAGAACAATACCCACAAACAACAATAATATTAAGTAAATGCCTTTCATGTCGTTGTGAATATAATTTTTGAAGTTTGTCAAGCACAAAAACCAGAAAATAAAGAAATCTGCATGCGAACAAAACCAAAAAACAACAGCAACAATAATAACAACAACAGCAGCAAACAAGAAAAACAATATGAAAAAGGACGAACAAAAATCGTGCATCAGATTAGGTTACAAACCGACCCTCCAGATACACACACACACAAACACACAGACATACACGCACTCACTCATTCATTCAATGAGTTTTCAAGTTCAAATGAGTCGCTTTTGTGTTTGATTTCGCAAACAATTTAAATACACTGAAATTTTTTTTTACCTTCTATAAGTGCTAAGGTAAAAATATGTATTAAGAATATATGAAAAACGCTCTTCAAAAGCGTTTTTGGCAATTTTCCGATGCATTTGAATATTATAAAAAAAATTTGAAATATATTGTTTTTAAAAATTCAAGAAAACCTAATTTTTTTTGTTATACAAGCAAGTGTTGAAAAAGTAAGCTGACTTTTCAAATATCGCGGGCAACGTACTTCATTCGATTATTATGTTGGTACACTCGTCACGAACATATTTTTACAGTTTCAGCTATATAGCATGTTTAGTTTCTTTGTGAGAGGCATAACGTTTAGAAATATTTTGCATGTTCGGCGATTTTCTGCTGGCTCACCTGTGCTCTTCCATTGGGACGATTGGACTCGGGTTTCGATATCATAACCATATACCCATGATTCGTCACCAATTATGACTCTTTTTAGCAAATCAGGATCATCAGTGGCATTGTTTTTGGCCAAAAACTCTCTCAAAAAATTAGTTCCGGAACAAACTTCGCTGATAAACGTCTCATGCCTAAAACATTCGAAAAAATTTCATTCGATAATCGAAATTTGAAAAGTCACCTTACTTTTTGAACACACCTCACACCGTATATAAAAAAACTATTTAAACGTTTTTTTTTTTTTTGAGTGTAAACCAAAATATGTTTTATTACAAAACTGAAAATTTCAATTTAAAACCGACAACTTAGAAAATACAATCGAAAGAAGAGAGAAGAAAAAAACCAAACCCCAGCAAAAAAAAAGTGCGTTCAGGCAATTCACAAACAGAGTTTCAATGTCAAAAACAATAACAACACACACACACACACAGACGCACGAACACACAAACAAAAGTTCAAGTGGACACTCACTCATTTACTTTGGGCATGAGTAAGCTGAGTTGACTGGTTGGTAGATACGATACAAACACACACACACTAACATACATACAGCAAAAAAAAGGGTTCTCTCTGTGGCACATTTTAAAACTTAACAAAATTCAAGCCGGCAAAGGCGTTTAATGACGTTTCGATGACGAGTGCAAATAACTTGTGCGGTTAATAAGGCTAAGAAGGTGCAGTGCGGTGAGGTGCGGTGCGGTGTGGAAGCGGAAAAGAGTTTGCTTTGTAGAACACGCAATAGTTGTGCTGCATGCCGAAAGGCTTCTTGCGGCGTCATGTGGCACGTGAGTTCGTTTAGTTAAGCGCTTTTGCGGTTAATTTGTTCATTGAAGTGGGGGCTTGCCTACGATTAAGCAACTTATTTATACTAACAAAGAACTAAGAATATATTTTCGACAAGATTTAACAAGAAATTTTTGTTATGTTAACTAAAGAAAAGTTAAATTAACTTTAAAAGAATATTAAATATAAAAAGCGAACATTTCTCAATTTGATATCATCAAAATTTTACGAAATAATCCATCATTGCCATTTCTGGCGCAGCACAAAAACACACAACAACAAAACAACAAATTGTGCGACGACACAAATGGCAACTGTCATGACGCTGTGTCAGTGTCACACATGTCACACAGTTGCGTGTGAATTGGAATTCGATGATGACATGACATGACATCTGCACATGTGTGTGTGTGTGTTTGTACGTACTGTACGTTTCTAACATGTTTTTTATTACTTGTTTCGTTTTTGTTCGACATTTTTGATCAAGTTTTATTGTCAAGCGGAGGGTTTTTGTTTAACTTGAAAACAAATTTTAAATAGATAGAATAATTTTCGTTTTCTTTTTTTAACTCAAAATATGTCTAAGTTTTTTTCAAAATCACTTCCAACGCTATTCTTATATGTGGCCTAAACTCATGGCTTAAAAGTCTGCAAATAAAATTTCTTCACTTGTCGTGCATTTCTCTTAACTCCGATAAAACTGACAATTTTTTAAGAATTATGCATTTTGCAGTCGGTGTCAACAACAACGCTTGACTTTGGTAACATTTGCAGCTAACTATATACAAGCAGCAGTGCTTTACTCACACACACACACACTCACACACACGCGTACACAAATACGCCTGCACGCACGCAATTAAGCCATCTTCAATTTCTTAACAAATCGAAGCTCTCAAAATGTCATTTCGATTTCAGCGTTGCATGCAACAGAGTCGACGCACTGCACCACCGCAGCAGCAGCATCAGCGCAGCACCACAGCTATAAGCAATGAGAAGAAAATTGCAATTCCATTTGACACTTGCTGCCACACAATGCACTATGGGACAAATCGATTTGGTTTTTAAACAAAGTCGTTGGTTTTGCAACAGTTGATGCAATCGCCTTAGATATACTATATAAGTAGTTGGTCGTCCTTCTCTATAAATTATACATAAGCTAGAAAAGCTTTATTTGTTAAAAAAAAATATCGAATTTTTTTAACACGAAATAAAAGAAGTTTTGAACTTATGTATCCAACAAATTCTATTTTATATACAAGTAATTAATTGCAATAAAATTCAAATACATTTCTTAAATATCAAAATAACAAGAACTTTATATAACATACTTGAACCTTGTAAAAAAAATTAACTTATATAAAACTGAATAAAATGCTTTGTGAAAATGTTAACAACAATTTTAAGTAAAATCAGAAAATTTTGTTTGTATATATCTCCTAACAGATTCTATTTTATGAAAAAAAAAGTTTTTTTTAGATTCCACTTCAGCAAAAATTTTCAAAGTGAAAACGAGTTATCTTAGAAATTTCTTTATTCCGATAATTGACTTGTAACAGTCACGAAATGGCAATCTTCCTCTGGTTCAAAAACAAAGGCAAGGTTTCTCACATTGAGATATAAAACAGATTTCATATTTAAGAGCAAATTTTTAATAAATAAAATTTGTTAATATTTTAAAGTTGTTTCAATAAAAATTTAAACTTATTGTGAAACTTGAAAAACATATATTAAAATAAACATTTGGCAACCATACCACCCGTAAAGGGTGTAAACTGAGCTTTGTTTTTTCATGAGCGAAACTCTGGAGCATCTCTTCTGTTCCTGCCTAGCGTTGTCTAAAACTCGTTTAAGATATCAAGGAGTACCTAGATATGAGCGATTAGAAGAAGTCTTTTAAAGTTTGCCAATCGTACCAGCTTAAAATAGTCAAAAACAGAATCTCATTTTGATATAGCTAAGGACCTAATAGATCTATGCGTGGCTTCGGTTAGCGAGTACAACCTAACTTTTTTCATGGCAAGTTATTTGCTTGCGGAGAGGCTGATCGTACAATCACCTTTTTTTATTGAAACTCTTTCTGTGTTGTTTCGTCACTAGAGCCGGAGATGAAACCTGAGATGGTACAAGTTGAAAATCGAGGCACTAATCCACACGCTACGCTGCAATAAATCCTCGATAATTCTGAATCTGCTAACTGATTCCTTATTTCCGATGGTATAAAATATATATATATATACAATTTTAAAATTGTGCGATATCTCTGACTATAATGAAATTAATTAATAGTGCGTATCTATCAATACCAATTTCCCTCTTTTTAACCTCTTGACATTTGCAATTAAGTTATATCTTTAATTTCTTGTAAGAAAAAATATTTTTTTAAAAGTGTTTCTTTTTTTTCAAAATATGGCCCAAAGTATGCTGCCTAGAGCAAAGCCAACATTCGCAACATGTTACACCAAAACAAACCTCCGCGCTCGCGCTCGTCAATTACATAGCGTAAAAGTGTGCGTACGTGATTATGTTTGTGTGTGTATGTGTGTTTCTTGTGCAAGTGCACTTTATGCAGCACACATTGCACTCAACCCGACTCGACTCGACGTGGCATGCAACACGCTGACTGTCGCATGCCACTAATCCGACTTCCACATATGTAGCTGCCCCTACTCTAAACTTGCTCTACGCAAGTGTTCATTTGGCACTTTTCGTCTGTCTGTCTGTCTGGCTGTCTGTCTGTCGGCCGTCGCATGTGGGGCGTAATCGCATAATTTCTGCTTAATCAGGTGCCTACGCATCGGCTTTAATGCTCGTCTACTCAAATTCTCCTCCTCCTCCTTCTCCTTCTCTTTCAACTTTTTTTCACTTATGTACTTTCCAACAAAATTACCTCTTCTACACTTTTTTTTTACTTGTTTTTTTTTACTTGTTTCTTTTTTCTTCTTTCGTTTCGTGCATTTTACTTAAGCATTCGAGTGACATGCGATAAACAAAATAACATCGGCAACAACAACAATAGCAATAGCAACACGAAAGCATATTTTTCTCTACTACAGAGTTTCTACAGAAGGATCGAAGAAGGGTAGAAGTTGAGGTGATAAAGAAGAAGAATGAAAAATGTGCAAACAAACGCACTTAAGTAGAACGCAATGCAGGAAAAAAAAATGGCAAAATGAAAACATTTTTGCAACATGTGAACATGTAAATTCTTGGCAGTAGTAGTCAAAGCAAAGTTGGCGCTGAAGCGGAGGAGTGGGCACAGACGACGTACGGTGGAACAACTTTATTAAAGTCACGGAAAGAACTTAAGTGCAACTGTCAAAATATTTCAAAATATTTGATAAAATTTAACCAATGATTTCTTTCCTCGGCGACTTCTAGACAAGGGAAACCATAATTTGAAAATTTATCGGCTGATTTTTAATTTCTGAATCTTTCGCACTTATATTAAGTACTTCTAATAAGCCTTCTTATAAGTCCATTTTACATGGATCATTCTATCATTCTGGCTATTGAGAGTACAGAGAACGTGTAAAATTCGTGTACATGTGAAATTCTGAGAAATAAATAAGAATTAACTTAAAATACTCTAAATACTCACCAGGTTGCATATATTCTAGAAAAGAACACAAACTAATAAGAGAAAAAAGTAACATTCTGAGATATCAACACTTTCCCAAGGTTACATTTATTTTAGAAAAGAACATAAAATTATAAGAGGGCTAGAAAAATTTAATATTATTTTAGTTAAGGATTGAAAAATGAACCATAAACAGAGTTCATATTATTTGAAATTAAGAAAAACGCTGAGGGAACTTCAAACTCCATTCAAAGCTGTGGTAAACCAATAAAATTTATTTATAAACGTGCCAAGAATTTTACAAATTTACATTCAATATTTCTGTTGAATTTAATATCCCGCGCCATGGTGCGGATGCAACCATTTCGAAAGAAATTCTATCACGCGCATAACACAAATCGAATTACAAAGTCATTAAGCCAAACAGTGGAAAAACATGAGCAAACCGAACAGCCACAAGAAGCTTTCGTTTTTTTTTTCCTCACAGGTACATTGACTGAGTACCTGTGATTTTTGTTATGCTTTTATGGCATTTTCTTAGTTGATTTTTTAAACTGCGAAAATAGGTTTTTACGCATTTAAGTGAAAATAATTCAACTTTGTCAGAGCACGGTATGCCGCAAAGGCAAATAGCTCGCACGCACACACACACACACACACCGACAGAAAAAAAATGGCAACAGGGGAACCCGAGTTCAATGTCAACCTGAAACGGCAGACTGACTGACTGACGCACAGACAAGCGGACGACACGCAGCAAATACAAGCGACTTATGAGCAAGAAGCAAAACAACAACAACAAAAAATGATAATATTGTAAAAGCAAAAAAAAAAAACGTTGCGTGCGACAGTGGGTCACAAACGTAACCGAACACTCTGCGGTGCGGTGCTGTGCACTTGACGCGACCGACGGGCACAACACACAAAGATGCCGTAAAGCGTGAAATCAGCTGCTTTGGGGAATTTCTTTCCAGCCGCATTGCAAATATTCTACAGCAATTTTTTTCTGCTCGTACTTGCAAAATGCTTTTCCTCTTTAGTTTTTTTTTTTCTTTCAATACATAAATACTTCATGTCAAATGATGTGGAATTGAGCTGCAGCAAATGCGCCCGAGCTGGCAGGCAGGAGGCAGTTGTTGTTTTTTCGTTTGTACTGCACGCGCCCACGACAAGTATTTTTAAAATGAAAACATTTTGTCAAATAAGCACATTTTTAGCGATTTTTGCGCATTTTTGCTTCTCATTTTTTGCCTTCCCCCAATAGCAATACTGTCGAGAAATGAAGGGAATTTCACTTAAGCTCAATTTGTGCGCTTCTTATGCTTATTAAGCGCCTGTAAATATGCTTCATTTCGTATCAAAGCGAGTTCATTTGAGTGTTGGAAATTTGATTTGTTTTCGCGAATAAAGTCAAACGACATTAACAAGAACTTCTTAATGTCGAATGGATTTTTTGTTTAAATGTTTGCATTTATTTAAAATCAATACATCTGTTAGATAAAAAACTTAGACATGCATTAGAAAAGCAATACAAGTCTACTTATAAACGTACAACTTTAAAATTAAAAAAGAACCAGTTGACAGTTTGAAAGCTCTTTTAAGAAATGTTCCTTCCGGCAAACTTTCTTTCTAAAAACTTGATTTTTTATTAATTTTATACAAAAGGAAAATAGTAAAGGAATCAGATTCGAATGGTTCCTAGCTTCTAACAGAATGGCTTCTAGCGAGCAATTTATCTTTTTGACTTTTGTCGACACTCGATATTAATTCTCGAAATTTTAGTTTTTTTCATTAACTTATATGATATGGTAACTACTAAAACCGAATTAATATTAAGAAGGATCTTACAGGCTTGAGGGTTACATCTCTTGAATATTTTCGTATACAGAATAACAGTTTTACATCCTCCAAAGAAATCGACGTTCTTGGATAAAAAACTTAAAAGATTGGTCTTTCCAAATATACAATATAAAAATTGTTTTTGTTAGTCACTCACGTTATCATAATTAATTAATTTATACATTTCTACACTTCAATGTTTTATTAAAAAATCCATATTTGCAAGGAGAAAAAAGTTTATTTGTCCCAAACAAAACTGAAGCAATTACAATTACAATTGGGATTATTATTTTATTTTTGATTCGTATAAAATATAATTAAGTTTAAATATGTACATGTACATTTGCCACAGTAAATGTTTGTTTATCTCAACAATATTCTATTCGGGTATAGTAAAGTTTGCACTTAGGACAAATAAACATTTAACTTAATATATAATATTAAATTTACTGAAACAAAAGTATTTCAGCCTTCCACTAATGTTACACTTGAACAAATTTTATTCCACTCAAATGAATACATATGTATATGAATACATATGTATATAAAATATTTGTTCCACCTAAATATACAAATGTTCTTACAAAAATAATATGATTTATGTAACATTTGTTTCGGTTTTAGTATTGCCAATAGTTTTCTAAGCTATTTCTAAGCTTATTTATTTGCAAAAAAAATATCGTATTTTGATCAAACAAAAGTAATTTGTCACAAATAAATGTTTGTTTATCACAACAATATTGTATTTGGGTATAGTAGAGTTTGCACTTAGGACAAATAAACTATTAACTAAATACATATATACAATTTACTGAAACAAAAGCATTTTAGCTTTTCAATGATGTTACATATGAACAATTTTTATTTCACTCAAATAAAATACTTTTTCACCCAAACATTCAACTGTTCTTACAAAACTAATATGTTTGATACAAAATTATAAAACCTTTGTTTCGATTTTAGTATTGCCTATGGTTTTCTAAGCTATTTCTGAGTTTATGAACCAAACATCGTCCGTATATAAAAATACTAATTCGATTTGTTCAGAAATTACTGCATATTATCAGAAAATAACTGCCTAACCAACTAACTAAAATTCTAGTTATTATTTTAGTAATAAATTGGCATAAGTTGGAGGGAAAAAACTGAAATCTTTGTGGTTTGCCGCATTTGCGGAAATAATTTCAACAATTAAATTGAGTAAATGAGGTAATTAAGAGGCACATTAACGACGCCTGTACGGCCACTAGCTAACATGAGCGCTGGCCATAAATTCACTAGAAAGAATGCAGCAACAGCAACAACAACAACAACAAAAATGTTGTTCATAAAGCGGCTTTGATTAAATGCAGTATTTTCCGCGCTGTTGAAAACGCAAGTGCATCATTTGCATGGGGGCAAACTGATAATAAGCAGGCAGCAGCAAACAAAAAAAAAACGCAAACCAAAAAAACATAAAAAAAAGACTCGCCAAAGCAGACAGGCGGAAAGTAATGAAAACTTTTTGTGTGTGTTTGTGTGTGTTACATTCGAATGGCAATGTTTGGCCAAAGTGCGTCGCATCGCATCGCGTCTGTGGGCATGCGCAGAAGCATACAAAATGCAATAATCGCGCGAAATATTAATGCACTCGATTTGCAGAAACTCATTAAAGCGATGGCCGCAGCGGCAGCGGTGACGGCGACGGTGGCACGGTTTGGTGTTAAAGCGGCCAGTAGACAGAGGCAGAGAGAAGAGCGCTTCGATGGTTTTGCATACAACGGAACGCGTAATTAAATTGTTAACGAGAACGTTTGCGAAAAGGTGGCGTAAAAGTTGCACTGCTGCCGCTGCCGCTGCCGCTGCGGTTGTAGCACTCAGCATGGTTCTAGGAGCGTTATTAATGCGAGCGTTTTTTTTGTTTTTGCGATTTGATTAATTCAACAGCAGCGAAATTAGACGCAGTCATCCGCAGCTTCATTGAAATTTAAAGAAGCAATAAAGGCATCAAAGGTTTTTTTCTTTTTTTTTTTGAGTAACAATTGGAGACAAATAATCCATCCGCTTGAAATTTGTTGAAGAGCCAAGAATCACTTTATTAAATTTAACATTTTAAAAATATATTTCGTTTACCACAAAATAAATTTTAATTGGCAACGTAAATTGGTTTCCGCTGTACTTGGTTGTTATTAATTTCGAATAAAAAAAGAAAGGAAAACCATTGCATAGTTATGAGCACTCAATGCGTTTGTCCAGCGTACAACTGCCCGCAGCACTATTGTTTCACATGCAGGCAGACAGGCGGACAGGCGGACAGGCTGGCAACCATTCGAGGCACACTTGACCACATTAACACGCGTGCAAATCAAATTGTAAATAACAGCATTTTCACACATTTTCACCATTTTCCCTATGTTGCCTATTATTCTTCTTCTTCTTTTATTTTCCACTAAAAGCAAACACATCCGGCGCTGTCGACTGCAGCTACGTTGCTTTACGTTTTTGATCGCGGTTTACCACTCTACGAATTGTTGCTGTTGTTTTTAGTATTTTGCCAGCGGTGCAGGCGCAATTCGCGTTAGTGTTGCCGTATTTTGGTGTTTTTGTTGTTGTTGTTGTGTAGTTGCAAATTGAAAACAAAGACTCGCTCCAAACGAAATTTCATCATTTTAAATTTTGCCAACGAGCTGTTACGCCTCCCACGCCCTCCGTCGGTTAATTGTGTTGGCAGGACAGGCAGAACCACATTGGCTGGCATGCACACTCACACGCACACAAATGCTGAGGAAATTTCTCTTACAAATATCGGTAAATCAAAAACAAAGAAGTATCTTACTTCTGGATTTAAATTAATAAAGTGAATCTTTGAAATTCTAAAAGGAGTCCAGTTTTTTCTTATAATCCATGAAAAATCATTTCAAAACAATTTATAATATTTTTCTTCTGAACCACAGGAACCGATTTTTTTTAATTGAATGAATAATATCAGTATTTTTTGCATTTAAGGAACTTAAGTCCAAAAATATATTTAATTGTCTCAAATAAAACTGCAGCAAATACTATTCTGTTTAGTTCTAGTACATTTTTGAAATTTGTACAACAAATATTTTATTTAGTTCCAACATTAGTATATTGGAAACAAGTATATACACTTGTCACAAACAAATGTTTGCTTCACACAAATTATAAACGTATTGTCAGTTAAATAATACATATATAATAGTACATGTATACACAGTCCAACAATATTGGTTTTGGGTATAGTAAAGCTTTGGATTTAGGACAATAAAAAAATCAACTTAATATATATATAATTTACTGAAACAACAAAATGTTTGCTTTTGTTACACCCAAACACTTTTTATTCCATCTAAATAAATATATACATAAGTTTTATATAAAGCAATTTTTCACACAAACATTTGTTTCCGTTTCAACATGTTTGATGTTTGATGTACGTATATTTTGAGTTTTTCTAACAAACAAACTTTTTTTAAAGGAATATATTTGACGTAAACAATTATTTGTTGCATCTATTAATTTATTTGTTGAAAGTCCACAATACTTACAGCTATAAGATATTGTAATATTATCTCCAAATAACAACTTAAATTGATGCAAATGAATTATACTTCAAATATATTTGTTTATTTGTGACTATTAAGTTTTTGTTCTCCGTGTATGTGTAGTCATTATTCAAAAGGATTTAGTTTCATTTGTTTATTATTTATGTTGTTTAAATATTTATTTAAATTATTTGGAATATGTTCATTAAATTTTTTGTTTAGTAAAAAAAAAAAGAGCGCACCTTTCTAGCATTCCAAGAGCGTTTAGATTTACTTCTGATTCAAAATTACATAAATATAGAAGTAAATATACGTATTTATGTATGGAAGTAAGTTTCTATGTATATGTATTTATGTACGAATGTATACAACTATAACACCGACACAACATGCAAAATAGCTTTTCGTAATTAATTTCGGAATTTATTTTTGGATAAATGCTTTATTTAATTTCGCATGTGTGCCACTACAGCAAACACTCAGTCGCACAGAGGTAGCTGCCCGCAACAACAATTTACACAATTCGCTACACCACATCACCTGTGGACAATGCGAGACGCAGTGTGGCACCCACAGCATACACAACCACCAAATGCAGAGACATGCAACAAGAGTGCAAAAAAAAAAAACAACAACAAAAAATGCAAAACGAAAATATAAAACAACAACACAACAAAAACACTGAAAAATAACAAAGTATCAACGCCTTCGGTTATTTGAGAAAGGGTTCAAAAATAACACAAACGCTTGGCATAGCACACACACACACACAAACACATGTGCACATTGTTTGCATTTGTGTGGCCGTGTGTTGATGGTCGTCCAAGGATGTGGTCAGTAGCTTATACTCGTACACACCTTTGCAAATTCACATACACAGATAAACCACACAAACAGACGTACGGTACTCTGTTGTATTCGGTCATAAGCAACAGCATTTAAGGTTTTTGGCAGTCACCAGTAGAATTTTATTGAGAAATATTTGGAATAAATATGTATTAAAATTAACGCTTCACGCGAAGTTTGTCTACTTAAAATCTGTATTACCGGCTCGACATCTAAAGGAGTTATCTAGCATTTTCTTTATTTCATTCATTTATTTCCTTACTCACTTAATCACACATTCAAAATTATTTTGACAACAAACAATTCAGAAGATGTATTTTTGAGCTGGTTAATCCTCAAATGACCCAACCTCAGTAGCCCGAAAAAAATAATATTAATATACCAGACATTGTTTTTTAAATTTAGAAACGTCCTTTAAGAACAAGATAAACATTTTTAAAATATCTCACCTCACAGCATAATTAAGCTAACTGAGTCACGTGTTTAATGAACGTGCTTTGATTACAAACATAATCATGCAATACAAAATTATTCTTAGTTCAAATACAATTTTAGACACATCTCACAATAAGATTTAGTTAATACTTTGCCTCGGGAATTTACCTGGATTTAAAAACTGAAACATTAGGTTCAAAACTTAAAAATTCTATCAAAATTTTACATATCATACAAGTACTGTCAGACGCATTTCGCCCAAGGCAGCCGCATGTGTGAGTGTTTTGTTTTTGCAAAAAACAAACAACAAAAATCCAAAAAACACGAGTTAATTCTTTTTTTTTTTTTGTACAATTTTTGGTAGTGAAATTTGTACTTCAAGTTGTGCTGCTGCTGGATGCAATGCTTCGCTTTCATCCTGCGTCCTGCTGTCGTTTAGCTGTGAGCGTAAAAGTGTTTTCACACACAGCAATAATTTCGTATAATCAAGTGCAGCAGGGAGCAATAATGATGACGAGAATTATGTTTTTGTTGTTGTTGTGTCACCAACACACATACACACGTACACGCACACATGATGCCTTTAAATGGGCACCCAAGCGGATCACGTGGTGCATTTCCAGCAATTATGAAAATTAACACGAAATTTTTAATACCAATCTTTTTTTTTTTTTGGTAGCAGGACAAGAGGAGCAGGACAATGATTCTATACTACAAGCAAGGCAGGGGGAATTGAACAATAACAAAATGAACAACATTTGTACAAGTTCACACAAAACCCAAACCGAAAATGCCGCAGACAATAAAATTAACAAAACGCTGAATAAAAGAGAAAAACACAACAACAACAAAAAAGAATTTCCATAAAATATCTTTTGCACCGCAAGCGCCAAAACCCGAAAGGATCGCTCAAGTGTTACACAGCAATAGCAGAAGCGGCGGCGGAGGCAGAAGCAAAAACAAAAACAACAAGAAGAACTCCAGCAACGAGACAGGATACAGAAACGAAAAGCGAAACGAAAAGCGAAACAAAAGTTGTTAACTGCCGCCGTCGAAAAGTGGCGCACAAAAGCACCAATTCCAAAACGGAAGGAAGCAAATTGTGCGCCACGTTGACTTTTTGACTATCATCCATGTCATTCACACCGCCTGCCTGCCTGGCTCACTATAGTATCTGCCACTGACTGCTCATCAGAGAAGCAACGCTGCCGCACAGTGATTCGGTTTCGATTTCGTTGCGATTTTGCTAATCTAAGCTAATATAAAAAAAATAAAAATTCGGTATCAATCGAAAGGTAATTCAACTATAAATAATTTTTTTGGTTTTTGTAAATGTTCAATACTTTTTGATTCGAATTTTCGACGCATTCCAGCAAGCACTTTGCATTTGCCAGCTGAGTTCGAGCGCTGAACGGTTGGTTCGATGAATGCGCGCCTGCCTGCCTGCCTGCCTACATGCTCCTGCGCATTGGAGTCGGCGGAAACGGAAGTGGGCGCCAAATTCAAATTGTGAATTTAATTCCTGACGGTGTCGCCGTTGTGTTGGGTTGAGGTCCGCTGCTTCCGTATTTGAATTTGAATTTTGTTTCGTTTCGTTTGTTGTTCGCTTGGCAAATTGAATTGAGTTTTGCAAAACATTGAGCAAATACAACAAACAATTCTCTTGTTATTGCTATTGTTGTTGTTGTCGTTGTTGTTGTTGTTATTGCTGCCGCCGCTGAGGCAAAAGTTATTTGTTGTCTCTCTATATAACAACGTCGAACTCTGTGCAAACTATCGTATGAATTTGTTGTTGTACTTTTATTGGAGTTATCGTTGTTGTTGCTATTGTTGTTGTTATTTGTCTTTTGCTCTTTTTTGTGCTTTCGACAATTGCTAAAGTTAAATTTGTCTTGTTTTATGTATTTTTTGTTTGTTTGTCTTTTCTTTATTTTTGGTTATCTTATTCTGTGTTTATGTGTGTATTTGTAAGTATGTGTGTTTGTGTGTATGTGTTTGAAAAGGGTTGCCTGTGAAAAAAAAATATGAAAGAAAGAAAAAAGAAGTTGTTCAGTTTTAGCCAATTTTCATTTGACTGCAATTGAGTTCGAGCTTTGTTGTTGTTCGTGCGTGCGTGCGAAATTAAAAACTTTTCGATGTTGCTTTTGTATATGATTGAGTATGTGTTTGTGTGTGTGTTTGTGTGTGTGTTTGTGTGTGTGTTTGTGTGTGTGTGAAATACATAAAATGTCCAAAAGGGACGTACACGTAGAAACACATCCAAGTGCCAATATCTTTTATGGAAATTCGATTGTTTTTTTCACTTGCACCCGAGCGAAAGAAAATCCAAATATTCCGGTTGCTAACTTATTCTTTTGTTCGTTTGGGGCCACTTGGAAAAGTTTCCATTCTGTTGAAATTAATAAAATTACAATTTAGTTGTGTAAAATTTCAATTCGAATGCGAAGTGTTCAGTTCAAGTTAGATACAATAGAAGACAGGCGGATGTTATGGTTAGCGAAAATTTTACTTAAATTTGTGAAAATTATTATTAAATATTTCACATAAAAACAATTTGTCAAAAATTTAGAGGTACTTGAAAAGAATTAAGCAATATTTAATTTTTATTCATTAGCATTAGAGTTAAAGTTTTAAACTATACTTCAATTCTAACTTAACTTTAATTGTAACTAAACTTTCATTCTAACTTATTTATGACTCATAAAATATTTCCTTTCTCTCTTTAATAAAATTAGTTTATTTGAAAATATTTGCACTCAAAATAAAACCACTTTAATTTAAAACTTTGATCATAAATTAAAGGAAGCTTAAGCATTCTTAAACAATGTACCAAAAATCCTTGAAAATCTGTTACAAAATTTAAACTTTACCTTTAAAAGTTTCACCTTTAGTATAGAAATTGAAATCATATCAAAAATATAACATCAACCTATGATAAATGATATACTCGTATGATTCAAAATTAGCTTTTTATATCGTTGAACCTTTAACATTTAGATACATTACAACAAAAATGCATATATGAGAATACACAATGAAAATATGCGACACATACGCATGTGGCAACCACAACAAACAAAGGCAACCAAAGTGTGGAGAATATTTTTTTTAATTGACTCTCTCTATTATTCTAGTATTCCGGGCCAATTAAACGCGTTAATCTAAGCGTAAAAAAGTGGATGCACAAATGCAACACTTTTTGAGCGACGACCACATCACAAAATGTTATGCGCCCAAGTCTTTGAGTCAGCATATTGCCGCATGCTGATTCAAGTGCCCACGCAGCAGCAGAGGCCAGAAACGGTCATTTGTGGTGCCTAGAAACAAACCATTTAAGTATTAATCATATCAAATTGTTGCCACTGTACTTGGTCATAATACAAGCGACCGCTAAGAGAAAAATCGTTATCAAAATTTAAGCATAAGATTAAGCGGATTAAGTTTTTAAAATTTTTATATATAAAAGAAAGCTCAAAAATCTTAAAATAAGCTTATGTTCAATCTTATTTTAAGATCAAAATATCTTAGAATAAGAAAATAAGATTATTAATTCAAGATTTGTATTTAGAAGTTTATATATAAACAAATTTTCAGTTATAAGAATTTAAGTGATAATTCGATTTTTTTTCAGCGGTTCAGCTTGATTCCAGACCGTTTTTCTTAAACTTAGAGTGTTCTACGTATGTGTACAAACCTCTTGAGGTCATTAGTAATAAATTATCCTGCTTACAAACAAAGCAATATCTGACTCGAAATATTGGTCATATTGATCTCTAATGGCGATCATTACAGCACTTTTGTACTCAAAGCACAATCACATTTAATACTCATGGGACATTTTTGTATGTAAGATATATAGTTTAAAAAAACAACTGAAAGCAGAGCTTTTTTTAATATAATTGCTATTTCGTTTCAGAACCCTTTATAAAGGTATCAAACTAAATATTAGTTAGCTTTAATAGTTTTAACCTATAATTGACATATGTACATCCAAAAGTTTTTCAGCTGAAATTCTTTCGCACTTAGACTATTTATATATTTTCCAAACGAATGTCACAAATGTTTGTGCCACGAGTCTTTTTCGGCATATGCAGGGTTAAAGAAGAAGAAAAACAACAGCGGCAAATTTACTCGCAAGAAATGTCGCATTGTGTTGGCCGGGCACACAAATCAAAATTGCGTTCGAGCATGAGGCACAAATGTGGCTTAAAACCGCCGCTTAATGGCAGACAATAAAAATATGGCATCGCACGATCTGGACGGACCAAAAAGCAACACAAAACTGCGAAGAAAAGAAAATAAAAGCAAAGCAAAGCACAAAGAACATAAAAATCAAAAAAAAAAAGAGAGAAAGAAAACCAAGCGACCAAACATAATAATCACATAAAAATAATCATAAAACAAACGAATCAAGGCAAAAAAAGAAACGACCAGTCGGTACAACAGTTGGACGGACCGACGGACAGAAGTACAGTTTAGTGGCACGCAAAACTTAGACCAGTCACTTGTAGGCTCAAAAGGGCAGCGCGGGCAGATGCCAACTAAAAAACTGAGGGTGGCAGCACATTTCGCTTGTCTGCCGCTGCCGCCGCCCATGCTACCCAGCATAATGCCGCGATATAGCGCAAGTAAATAACCACACCAACAACAAAAGCAACTTAAACGAAATGCAGAGCGAACCGACTTCATTGTCAAAGCGCATAAAGAATGACCAGGGCGATTAAGCGACTTTTAAGTCGCATTTTCTGTGCAAAACTGTCGCGCCGCATGAAATATTGAAACCGAGCCGAACCGAGTCGAACTGAACTGAAATGAACTGCAGCGCGGTTTTTGCAACAGCAGCAGCAGCAACAACAACAACAACATTGGCTGAAGGTGTGTGTGTGAGTGTGTGCCTTTAGGACTGACTGGGCACATTCTATTTTGGCTAAAATATGACCGTGAGCAATGCGCGCAATAGCAACGCTGGAATGCAAAGAAAGCACAGTGGTACAAAGTTTATAAAATTTATTTAAAAAAAAATAGCATTCGGCTAAATAAGATCCAGTTCAAGGCCGACGAATATAAGCTAAAATTTAAAATATTTTATATGAACTATAAAATTCATAAAAACAATTTATTTTTGTTTAAGAAAATTTTAAAATTCAAAAGTAAAAATTTTTGAAGGTGTCAGAAAAGCCAGAAAATTGGCAAGTTCCACTTCAAAATACGCAAAATTTTCGCTAAGGACCTAACAGGTCTATGCTTGGCTTCGGTCAGCCAGTACAACCTAACCTAACCGAAGCTATGTTCACCTTTTATGTTCGGACTGGATAATTTCGGTTCATCTTATATCGTCAATATTATTTAGGCTGGTCCAAACTCGTACAAAATCGAACTACAAAAATTTCACAAATTGTCACGGAATTCTTTTAGAAATTTTAAAAAATTGAACAATCACTTTCTGAAAAATAGACAAATTCCAAGGGCAAGAGAATATATTAATCAAAATTTGTTTGTGAATTATATATAGTTTAGAAACTTTGTTCCAAATTAGAATTTCTTAAGTAAAAATTGTGAGAAGTATATTAAAAAATTGTATGCTATATGAACAGAAAATTGTTAAACAACGTCAGATTTGCCAAGTTCTAAAGTTGTGTTGTTTTGAAGTGGAACTAGCCATTAAATTCTTTGTTTTCTAATGCATTTTCGTCATATGTTAATTTGCCTGCATTATAGATTTATAGAGACCTAAAAAATTGTACTTTGAATATTAAAGTCAATATCAAATCTGACGGATTGACTTATTTTTGAAAACATTTGAAGAGTACATCATATGGAGAATATTAAACAAAAACTAGTAAGAAATTATATTTGCCTATACCTCATTTCACTGACTAATTTTTGTTCGCATGGAAAAAATGGTTTGTATGGTAGGAGGTAGTAGCTTTAGTCTAAGATGAGCAACTTAGAACGTAGCCTCGGCATGGAGAATTACAGCTAGTTAGCTCTGAAACTACGACTGTTATCAATGGGAAAGACAGACAAACATACGGACGGACATCATTAAATCGACTCAGAAATCAAGGTTAACCTGCCTCCTCCCTTCTGGGAGTAGCAAATCGAAGAACAAACTCAATATACCCTTCGGTAAGTGCACTTTGCACTTGAATAATCTAATACAATACCTTCTAAACTAGCGGAGTGTATGCTGGAGAGTACTAAAGCTAACTTAAGGAAATCTTTAAATTTGAAATAATAAAAATAAAACATATTAAACATTTTGATATTAAAATATAATCTTAAATTAAAATTTAGTGTATGCACATAAAACCATTCGAAACAAAAAAAAAAGTCACTCCCGGCGACAAAACCAAATCCCGCATGTCAACTCAAGCGAGTTGTAAATGTTACACACATTTGGTGTGACAAAGATAGAGAATGGTGCAAACAAAATAAAAAAATAGATTTGTCTGTTGGTGGAATAAAAAAAAAAAGGAACAGAGCGAGCAACTTATGCAAAGGATACATGTACGCGTCCTTGTCAAGTGGGATCTAATACCGCAGCGGAGTAGCTGCCGCACCAGCAGGAGTGACAATATCGACATTTAGCGTAACGAAGTTTTGTGTGCGGTGCCAAATCAAATTAGGTTTTACTTTTTTTTCCTTCCTCTTTTTTTGCTTTCGTTTCTTTTTTTTTTGTTTTTTGTATTTCCGTGTCACACCGCGAACATAAAAGTACGCAAAAAAAACATAGAAAAAACATTTTTGCACATATCACGTCAGAATCTCCTGGCAACATCGTAACAGATAACACGGCTAATTCCAAATTGAATTGTGAAGTGTAAAAATGGAAATTCCGTTTGGATTATAGGAAGTCATATACTCGTATGAATGTGTATTTGTGTACACATACTCGTACATACATCATGGAATTGACAATGACTTAAATTATGTTCAGTTCACTGTAAATATTTTCTTATAAGCTTTTAAAATAATGTTGATTAAAGAAAAATTTATATTCTCGATTTGCTCCACTGTTGCTCTTACCACCACCGAGTCATAATTCCATATGACGCTGTTGTTATTGTTGTAAATATGAAGAGCTTTTGTGCAACCTTTTGCAGAAATCATGATCATGGTCAGCAATGATTTCTATTTGTGTTTCTCCATTATTGGACTTAACTATTTTTGGTTATTGCACTATAACAATAATATGCCGCACAAAATAAGATCATAATTTTCCACAAGTACCGCTTCGAATGCTCCGTCTGTGCTAGGCGTGCAACCAGCGCAAATAGTTATGCTTTTGACCGCTTTTGCTGACTGACATGTGTGTCAAGTATTTTTGAAAGTGGGCGCTACATGACAATATAAAATTCGCCAAAGCGTTTAATTGTCATTTTGATCTAAACGCTGGCATCTGGTGAAGTTGTGACTATTAAAAACAATATTTCCTTTTGCGACGCATGACTGACCAAAGTGGCCGACAACAGCCGCAGGCCGCACCTACACAAAGTGCCTGCATCCATTAGCACAAAAGACGACGCAGACGACGAATGAATGACCCTTGAAACCTTAATCTCAAAACTAATTAAACACGAAATATTAAACGCAGTAAATGAGAAAAACCAATAACCAAAACTCCAAGTACTGATAAACAAACGGTAACGCCAAACGCTGGCCGACGAAGTACGAGACGAAGCATGAGGCGGCAGGCACACAGGCGGGAGGATCAGCGCACACTTTTCTTGACCGCGCACTGGTTAACCCGAACTCATCAGCATCATTAGCCGCAAGCTTATTAAATTTTAATTAAAAAAATTTCCTTCTTTGCTGCAAATTCGCGCAAAACCCGAAAGCATAAAAATCGCCAAAGTGGAAGTAACCTCAATTAGGAGCGGTTAGCAGCACGCTGACTTTACTACCCTGCCTTTGCCTCGATGGGTTAAACGATGGCCGTATTGGCATAGTGGGGTGAAGTGGGTTGGGCGCGGCGAGTGTAGGGGCTGAGGTCGTGGTCATCTTTACTTAAACTTTAACTAATTCTTTTTTGAACAGCGCGTTATTATTTATTTAAAAGTTAAGCCGCGGCCAAGAAATGGTGATGGCGTACAACAACAACAAAAATATGCATAAAGAATAACCGCGAATACTGCAGAAACACTTCGAAAAAATTTGTTGTAATTCGTAATGGAATAACACTGTTTATGTATATATGTAGATATAATTGCATTTTGTTGTTTTGTTGTTTCAAGTTGTAATAAAGTTCTTTTTATACTTTTGTTTCCCTTTTAAAGCCAAATTTAGCTTTTCACCTAATACAAGGTGGCGCAAAAGAAGTCATCCGATGTTGTTTGGCTTTTATTTTTTTTCTAAATAAAAAACTTCGATTCTGTTTTTTGATTATGTTTATTTAGACCTTTAGAATTAATTGTGTTAAGTCGAGAAGATGATATCGGATAAATGGGCGCCGTCACAATTGATTGCCATACGGGCTCGTTTTATGGCATTTTCCATCACTTCGGCGAGAGTTTCGGGAGATAAATTCTCGCATTCGTGTCGGATATTTTCCTTGAGGGCTTCCAAGGTCTCAGGCTTGTTGATGTAAATACGAGACTTCAAAAAACCCCATAAAAAGAAATCCGGGACCGTTAAATCGGGCGATCTGGCGGGCCAGTGCAAATCGCCAAAACGCGAAATTAAGCGACCCGGAAACGCGGCCTTCAGAATGTCGGTTGTGGCTCGTGCAGTGTGTGCTGTTGCTCCGTCCTGTTGGAACCACATGTCCACCAGTCCTAATTCGTCCAGTTCGGGCAGAAAAAACTCGGTCAACATTGCCCTATAGCGCGCACCGTCCACTGTTGTCGTTTGACCCGCGGCGTTCGGCCCGATGACTCCTCCAGCGTGAACAGCGCACCACGCAGTCACTTTGAGCGGGTGTAATGGTTTCTCGTGCATCACTCGCGGATTTTCGGTTCCCCAGAAGCGATAATTTTGCTTGTTCACGTACCCGCTGAGGTGAAAATGAGCCTCATCGCTCATTATGATTTTTGCCAACACCACAGACGACCATAGACACAATTATTCCGCGTTCTTGGGGAGTGTATCGCTCCATGGCTTATTCACTTGTATTCTGTATCTATCTAGTCCACAAATGTCAAAACAGATTTGACATTGGCGGCCATTTGCAAAAATGAGAGCATCTTCCAATAGGGTGATTTCTGTTGCGCTAACATTTCTTTCAGTGTAATACTCGCATCCCCTTTCCATGTTAAATGCCTGCAGCAGCAGCAGCTTTAACTCTAAACCCTTTGAAGAGGTTGTGCAACTCTGACTCGACTCTGCTCTAATCCTTTGCCAAAAGGCCACACGATAATTTCCACTTTATGGCGAAAGTTTTTCATTTTTATTTTTATTATTAATGTTTTGCGGAGGAAAGAAAAGTAAAAACTTTTAAATGTTGTAAAAGATGTAATATCTGTTGAAATATTAAGAAATTAAAATGTTAAATGGTTATGCGATGCTTTGTGGAATTTTGAAAATTCATTAAAAAAAAACTTTGTTTCTAACTTTTGTTGTGTTTTAACGTGAAATAAATTAAGGAGAAACCGTCCGAAATAGGCTCGTGCCTGGCTGTGGCTTATCTGCGTTAATGACGCAACTTCCGGTCAAGTGTTTTGTGGAGCTGGACACATAAAAATGTGTTGTTGTCTTGTTTTTTTTTTCCTCTTTGCAACCTTTGTAAAGAAATTTCACTCAAAATGGCGGCTTCCGCTGACAATGCATTATCGCATCCCTCAGTCAAGCACGCGCTTTGCTTTTCACATTTTCAATAAGTTTTTCTTTTGCTTTATTCTTTTCGTTTTGGTTCTATCTTTCTTTTTGGTTTTTATGGATGCCGCAGGACGTGCCCACTTTATTATTATGTTTGTGGGCAAATGAGGTGTGTGTGTGTCCTGCTTTTCTTCATCAGTCTATTTTTTTTTTGTTTTTGTTTTTGTTCATTTTTTTTGCACTCGTTGAAACTTAATTTAGTTTTATTATCCTTGTTGTCGTTGTTGTTGTTTTTACATTTGCTGCCACTTTTTACGACTTTATCTCTGAAGCGTTAAAAAGATACGCTCTCGAAACTTGTGAAAGCGCTTCGGCAATTGTGCTGGCTGCACCAGCGACAAGCAACATCCATCAGCGCAAAATCGTAAAAAAAAGTAGTCAAAATTTTTACGACTTCTCAAGAGAGGGACACAGAGTATCGCAGCGACTGCGCGGATTGTACAAGTACCTCGATATGCTGGGTCATGGGTCTCCAACTGTACTTTATCGACATTTTAGAAAATAACAAAAACAAATAAGCACGCGGAAAAAAAAATGGCAGTGGGCGAAACCATAAAATGAGCTACAATTTTCATTATTTGTTTCTATTTTTTATTATGATCTACTTTTAGGAAAGAAAAAAAAACCGCGACAAAAAAAAAAGTGAAATTAAATTTTAACTGCATCTATAAAATACCTTGTATTTTACAGATACTCGTATATCGATTACAGTTTCGATTTCGACTGAATGAAAATCGTTTGTCATTATACAAAACTTGAAGAAATTAACCTTAAGTGGTCAACGACGATTTGATAAATGCGCGTTCCGGTAGAACATGCGTTGCTTTTATAGAATAACGTAAGTAGACTTACTGGTAATCATTTGCAAGTTATTTACAAATGAAGTGAATAATCAAACCACGAAATAAACTAAATTCTTGCTTCCATGGGATTTTTTAGATTGTCTGAAAAGCAGCTTGTTGTAATGCTTTAAGAAACTATTTATAGCAGACACCATAACCATTTAATAGAACAATTTAATTAAGCTGAAATGTCAGTTGCTGTTCGAAGGAACAACAACAACAATAACAACAAAAATTGCAGCAGTTTTGTAGACAGCGCTATTGCAGTGGACTTCAGTGTAACTTTGTGGTTTTATAATCCATAATAAGATTGATTATATGATTTAAACTAGAATTCAAAAAAACTCCCGAGTTTAAAGAATCACTAAATTCGAGTGAATGAAATAGCCGACATGAGCTAATATGTTGTTGTTGTTTTTTTTTGCGATAATTTTATTTTAATTGTTTTACTAATTGTTTGTTGTTTCCCTTATTTATGTAATATTAGCGATTTCGATATGGTGTACACCCTATGAAAAGCATTTTGAGTATATAAACTGCTTCACACGTATTTATTATTTATTTCTATATACATATCTATAGAAAAAGTTATGCTGGATTAATCTTTAGAATGATTTTAAGTTTCAATAAAAAAAAAATTGTGCATATTTATACATGCTTACATGAGCCAAAATTGAATTTCTAATTTAGAAGTTAACTGAAGGATAATTTCCACCTGACCCCATAGGATGGGTAAGGTTGGAGTGGAGTGGCGACATATGCCTCACATAGACCAGACTAGGTCCATAGTGATATCACATGCTTCCTATAAATGGAGAAAAAAATTGACCTTACTGCTTGACATCGGTCCATCACGAAAGTTTCGGTGCTTAAAAAAATGCTTGTCCACGAATCCTCATTGTGCATTTGGCCATCACTGGGCAATGGCAAAGTAGGTGTTCTAGAGTTTCACCTGACCTTATATTCAGATATATAAAAAATCGTTGTATTAAGTTTTGTAAAAATGAAAAATAGTCCGGATTATTGTGGAAACCAAGTCGGAATTGCATTTTACTATTGGAAATGAAAACAAATTCCGAATGAAAAAGATCTTGTGAAATTGACTTGATTTTGGTTTTTCACTAAATTCTTTGGAAAAATTAAAAAGATGGAAAGAAGTATAATCTGCGCTGTGCCATGGTAGATGGAAGAAAAAGTTAAGTACCTGGAAGAGTTAAGCGGATATTCTTGAGTTTCTTCAGCAATTCTGCTGGAACTGCCAGAGCCAGCGAAAGTACAATTAGTTTTTTGGCTGTACAACTGCAGTGATGCCCACAGTTGGGCAGCATAAAGTCGCACTTGCCTCATTTTGAGATTTCTCACAAACTTCAGCGAGCAATAACAGAGTCGCTACAGAACATCAATAGAAGCTACAAGATTACACATTCTGCGGATAAAAATGTTTTTCAAGCAATTCCATTTGATGAGTTATTACTCCTCCCATCGCAATATCTAGATACCTTACATAAATTCGAATATGAGAGCGTTCTGAATTATGTTCTTGTGATTTCCCCTAGTCTTTTAAAGAAATTTGTATAGTTTGAAAAAGAAACACTTAATCCGATTCGAATATGAGACCCATAATACCGAAATTTACGACATTTCTGGTCGCTTTCTATTCCACATAAGAAAGTAATTGATTTTACACATACTTATGGAAACTTAAATTTTGCTTACAATTAAAAATATTTATTTTCAGTTACCAGAATAAAGAACTCATTAAGGTAAACTAAAACACATTTATAAAGTATATATGTATATTACAATAGCAACTCATATATGTATGTAGCTTTCTTGTGATGATTTGTTCCAAAGGATATTCACTTGTTACCTTATTTCACTTTAATCACTAATTCTTCTCAATTCTTCTGAGTTTCTGTTTCTGTTTTTGTTTTTCTACAAAGCAACTTATCTACTGACCTAATTGTTTTGCTACTTGGCCACATGCCGTCGACCACTTTTCCCCTGGCAGGCAACAATTTTTCAATAAGTTTGCAAACAATTTGCAATTGCAAATCACTGAAGCAATTTTACAACAATTGCAAATGCAGCAAAAGGAATCCATTTGTTGTTTGTAAGAATTTTGCTCATGCTTATTAGTTTTCTTTTTCTCTGTTCTATTTGCATGGTTAAAGTAGGAAAATGGAAATGCTCAATCAACAATGAGAGTAAAAGTGTTTACCCACTGGAGATTGCTGATAAAGTGAAAGATAACCATTAGCAGGGAGAAAACAAGAAACAAATTTAAAAAATTTAATAAATTAATTTAACCACATTAAGAAATGCATTGCTGTAAATTGTTGGTAGAATATGATGTAGTTTAGTAGAAGAAAACTTGCTCATTGCATAACTACAAAAGCAACATGTCGTTGTCATAAATGTAACTCAATTAGTTGTAATGTTTACGCTGGGATTTTATTGGGTTTTCTCGTTACAATTCAAAAGTGTTAAATTTTATCCCAACCACAATAAAATACATTAACTAAAACATCAGTTGGCATAAATACGGATTTTCCACTTAACCAGTTTTGAAGCGGTCAATTATAAACCAATTTGTATGCGAATAACTGGTATAAAAGTCAAGTTAATTTTAGCTGGCGTATTCAGTTAGAATCCAACAGCGGCTAGATAGAAATCAATCATCAGACATGATCGTATTTAGAACTTTTCTGCTCTTATCGCTCTTCGCGTTTTCATTGGCATTATCATTGCCAACTGAAAATAAAGCTAAAGAACAAGAAACGTTTTTAGAGATAACGACTGTGCAAACGGATGTTGTTACTACTATGACAGAGGAAAGTGAAGAATCTTCTGAGGTAAGAAATATTTGAATTTAATCAATATTATTAATGAATCTTATAGCGAAAAGTTGTTGTATTTGTAATATAGACTAAAAAGTTTAAACTATTTTGACAAACGTTTTGTTTTATTACAGAATTCAAGTAGCCATGCTAATGATGATCACGACGATTATGATTTGTATGATCATGCGGATGATGGTGAAGATAATGATGTTCATACTGTGAATGATGATCATGATGATGATGATATTGATGATATGGATTTGCATGCTGCACTATACGAGCGTTTATACGGTGCTGGCAGAGAGGAACATCTGCCGCAAAATACCAAATCACGTCAAAAGCGTTTTACGGCTTGTCGTAAAATTCAAATAACGAAATGTTAAATTTAGTTCAATTTTAAAGATAATTTACTATATAAAAGACTTGAATATCTTTCAATATCATTTATATTTTTTATTTTGTTTATTTTTGGTTTTTTGGTCTGTGAGCAGCCGTCCAATTAAATAAATCCTCAAAGTTGTAAAAGTTGTCGAAAGTCAAAAGGATACAGAACGAAAAAAAAAAACAAAGACAAAGACAAAAAAGAGGATACAAGATGAATGAGTGCGATATGTGGCTGCCAGCAGCCGCTGCTAATAATCTCGGTAGACAACTGCCGCCGAATAACGAAACGAAACGAAGAACTTTTCTGCTGTGCGGAAGAGATACAAGCAGAAGATGACATTTTTTTTCGGGGGGTACAAATGTCGCCCGGCGACAATAAGAAATCTTAAAAGAAGAGGAGCACTTTTCCGCTCCATTGCAGCGAAAAATAATAAAAGCTAACATATAGATACACATGCTCACATACACGCACACGCGCCAACTAACGCATATGCACACAAAGTACATTAAAGATGAAAGATCACGAAAAACAAAACAAATGACAACAAAATGATAATGCCACCCCCATACATAAACCCGGTTTAGTGTTTATTATTACCCGTTAAATTGTAGGTAACCGGTTTTTGGAAGCGAAAATAATTTTGTCAATTTTAAAAAGCCTTCAGGGTTTAATTTCTTAAAAGATAATTATAGTGTAGCTATACGATTTTAAATAAAAAAAAATTATACGTCATTTTAATATAGCCATAAAATTCGACAAAACCGATTACTTGGTATATGTCTTAACCATGCTAAAAATGAAGCAAGCACAAAGTTGTACCAAAAAACAAAAAGTAAAAATACGACAAATACGACAAAGTTCAACAAAGACTTCCGCACGCAAAAGTCAAGTTCAAGTCGAACGAACAAACAACCAAACCGAACAACCGAACAAACAAGTGAACGATGGCACACTTGCGACACAGGACGCGATATCCTTTGGCTGCGTCTGTTAAACTGCCAAAGCAACATGAATAAGAAACAAATAAAAATGATAAATGGTCGCAAATAATGATGCAGACGCGCAGCAAATTCAAACAAAACGAAATAAAATAAAATCACACAAAAAAAGCGCCAAAAAATTCTCAAGTTGAAATTACCAGCAGTGCTCATTGAAAGACCCGCCCACATCCTTCTACCCGACATTAGTATACGAAGTTAGCAAAGGGAAATCCTTATGGCAACAAAAAAAAAAAAACTACTGCATAGACAATGACGCACTGTAATTGCAATAATTTTGCAATGTTGCAAATACTCGATGGAGAATTGTTTTTCCAGACATTTACAGTACGGCGGAAAAAGCAAATAAATATCCGCGAAAGGAGCGCAGTGAAAAATTATAAAGATCCTGATTTATACAACCGCAGAATAACATTTGCAACATGGCAATTGAAGTACTTCCGGCCGGTACAAATGCACCGGATAAATACTTCCTATATTAAATAAAAACGAAAGGGAGATGAGTGTAAAACTGAGAAGTTGAAAAGTAAAACTTTTGTAATAAAATATGTTTATTTTGTTGAGTTTAAAAAAGTTGTATTTCATTCAATTGTCATCAATTCATGGCACACAAATGACATGACACTGGCAATCGCGTTTCTGTCGCAGATGTACGGCTAGATCATCCTTCTGAAAGTTGACTGGCAATACTGCAATTTTCTAAAAAAAAAAATAACAAATGAGAAATTTATCTATATACAATTTATATACAATTTGGTTTATTATAAAACCAACCTCCTGAGCTGCGCTCGCTGCTGCATGCTTCAACTCGTCGACTGGCAATTGTTTGTCATCAACGCCAGCTGCAGCGATTGTCACTGACAGAATTGCCACAACAACGCAGATGATAATTCGGAAAGCGCTCATGTCGATCGTATTGGTTGGCATTCGATAACTCGACTAGTTTTGGCTGAGATATCTGTTAAGCTTTTATACCTCGCGATGTTGCTGAAAGTTAAAGTGCGTCGCAAAAATTTAAAAATATAAATTAACTTATACATAGTAAGCGTTACAGCTCAAATGTCAGTAGATATGTTTAATTATTATAGAAGTAACAAAATGTGTACTTAACTACACAAACGCGTAAAGTACTCGCTTCGACAAATAAATTTGATTTATTGACAACAGAGGCGGACTATGAGAGTAGAAAGAAATCGGTTATTTGTATTATTAATTAGTGAAAATTCAATGAAACCGAAAATTTTAAAGAATTCACTTCTCAGAATTATTGATTCTGGTTGAAAGTGATTCAAGCTTTCATACCTCTTATTTAGCATCATTTAATAAAAACAAATAATCAATTTTAGACTGTCTTACCGAATATTTTAAATGCACTTCATTATCATAAATCATTTATGAGTTTGCACCACTCAGCTTGTTTTTTTATTAAGTTTTTAATATTTTCTTCTAAGAAAAATCGTCAATTTTATCGATTATTAAATTTACACGACATTGTTCAGGTGGTTCATTATTTAACCAATTGTGACTTATATTTGTAATCAACTCTAATTTGAATGAACCAATCAAGCGCGATATTAATTTTTGATCGATTTGTGACACAATCGATAAACCTAAAATTTATAAGGATACATGTGAACCACCTTATGATATGTTAAATTTAATCAGATTTGTCAATGCTTGAGAACAACTGATTGAATTAAGTAAAAAGTTAATATCTCCAGTAGTTCTGTTAACAAGAAAGAAGTATTTTTTACAATAGTTCATCTAAGACATGAGAAGAACCAGTGTACATATCTCAAAATTCGTCTCACGCTATCAAATAAATAATATACTGTCAAATAAAGACTGTCAGACGGTCATGACTCAATTTTGATACCGATCAAGAATATATATACATATCAATTATTTTAAATACAACACTATGTTACAAATATTTGACCAAACGCAATATACACCATTGTGTAGTGCATACAAATGATGACAGACGGACTCTACTATATCGACTCAGTTATTTAGTGATTGATTTATATTCTTTATATATATATATATTAAATACTTATGTATAAATACACAAACTTCTTTTCAACTCAAAATGCTCCACTGAGTGCTATATAAAAACACAATTTGTATTAGGTGATAGATAAATACGTCAATTTCATATTCAGATGAATCAATATTCATGCATGATTACATCTGAATAATGTATCGTGCAATTAGCAACTTCTTGGAATTTGTGCAAGTGCTTTTTTAGTAGAACATTAAAGCTGACCTGTACAAAAAAGTTCTAAATATAATTCGCTAAATGCGCAAAATGTTAAAAAGTTATAAACGCTTAAACAAACAGATTAGAGTGGATCGAACTTTAACGAAATAAATATAGATTTTTAGCATTCTAGCTTGGGATTACTTTAATGTTTTGTGAGATTGTTTGTTAATCAGAAAACTTAAACTAAATTAAAAATATATTAAGAATAAATTTAGGTATTTATTTAAATATTTTTATCCGTTTAATCTTGCTTAATGCTTAAACGTTTAAACAACTTTTTGACAATCTCGATACATACGAGAACTAGATAAGGTTGGGCTTGAAAAAGTCCACAGGTCATATACAATTTGCCATGCCCAACACACATAGCGCCCGCAATTAGTTAAAATAAAACTTTATTGTGAAGGTTCATGGTCACTATGTTAACTATTATAAAAAATGATGATGGAGTTCGAGAAAGTGAAACGACTACTTTAGGTTAATGAAATTATCTTTCATATTATAAATGAGCGACAACAAAAACTAAAAAAAACTAAAAACTAAGCAACGCCGGCTACAATAAAATCACTTCACTAAATATTAGCACAGTTAAAAAGCTTCTCGTAATAAAGTTGCTTATTAGTTCCAAGTATTATTTAAAAAATTCCCCGAAAAAATTCATCACAGCCAAGGCAAATAAACAACTTGAAATAAATCATTTGAATATTTGCTCACTGGAACAAAATAAGCATTCAAAAAAAAAGAATCATTAGCATTGCAAAACTGCGTCATAAATGCGAAATAATTTTGCTATAAAAGCGGCGTGCAGGAATTTTTAAAATTGCATTTAAGTTAAGCAACAAACGTAGCAAACAACCACAACAGCAGCAACAACAGCAGCAGCAACGGCAGCAGCATCAGCAACATAAAAATGAAATTGTTAAAATCTCTAATTTTTGTGGTCATTTTTGTGGTTCTCGTATATGCAAAAGAATGTCGTGCAAACGCTGTGACAGCTACTGACAGCCAACACGAGGGACATGGATATGCTGTAGTGCTGCAAGCGCCGCAGGAAGTGTCTCTACAAAATGGCAACAAATTGCCAAATGAGGTGAGTGAGTGAGCGAAGCCGCACTGTTTCTCTCTCTATGTATTTTGCGTGTGTGAGTGTGTTTGTAAATTTTTAATTTAAAAATTGTTTTCAAATACTAAAAGCAAAAATATAACACAAACAAAAAAATGCATTTTGCAGACTGTCGACTTAAATGCACCTGACGGAGGAGACCGAGACCTGACCGCAGTTATACGACAGAAGCGCGGCTGCTCCTGCCACATGGTGTGCACCTAAGCATGTTGCAACAACACAAAAATGTCAACACTTTTGTGTGTGTATAAAATAATTTTATATAAAAACTACTCAAATTTAATAAACAAAATTTATTTGCATACACATTTAAATTGAAAATTAAAATTTGGTCATACTAGACGTATGAATAATACGCATTTAATGCAACAATATCGAGCACACTGAGTAGAATAGCCGAAAAGTTCGTTAAAGCTATGAAATCTAAAGTATGAATCGCTTGTAAATGTATTTGGACTATAACTGAAGTTTTATTTGGAAAAAGATCTTAGTAAATGCACGAAAATATAAATTTATTTGTCTCAAATAAAACTGCAACAAATACTTTTTTATTTGAGTTTAAAAAATGTTTTATTTGTGCTAAACAAACTTTATTTACATCAAACAAAGTTTTATTTCATACCAACAAATCTTTATTTACATCTAAACAAACTTTTATTTGTACAAAAAAATCTTTTTTTACATCTAAACAAAGTTTCATTTGTACTAAAAAATCTTTATTTTCATCTAAACAAAGTTTCATTTGCACCAAAAAATCTTGATTGACATCAAATATAAGTATATTTGAGACAAGTATACATATTTGTTACAAGTGAATATTCGTTTAACACAAATAATACATATAATTTACTCAAACAATATTGTATTTGGGTATAGTAAAAAAGTTTACATTCAGGGCAAATAAACTGTTAACTAAATTAATTTATTGGTACTAAATATACTTTATGCTATTTAAATCAAATAAATATATGCGTTTTAAATAAAAATGTTTGTCGTAAACATGTTTTCAGTTTGTCTCCCAAACAATATTTAGTCTAATCAAGTCAAAAAATTTATTTGGAATATAGTTTTGTTTGACACAAGTTTATTGTTTATTAAATTAATATCTTTGACATAAACAATTATTTCGCAAATATATTTATATAATTGCTGTAAGTTAATAATACTAGGTATCAGCAATAACACATTAATTGCCTCAAATATAAACTTAATTTGGTGCAATTTTAATATAATCCAAATTAAATCAATTTTTTCTTTCTGATGAGCAATAAGTTCTTTTCTCCATGCAACATTACATATATTAGGTGTACAAATAAGTTTCCGCCGTTTTTTGTTAATCAAATAATATTTAAACGATTTTAAACTATGTGAGACTGCTTGCTGAGTGACTTCTAAACTAAGTGCAAGTTCCTTTTGTGTTTGAGACGAATCTTCACCCAATAATTTCTCAAAATCTGCATCCTCGTAAATTTTCGGCCTTCCACTGCGATCTTTGTCTTTTATGTCAAAATCACCTTTTTTAAATTTTTGAAACCACTCACGACATGTTCTCTACCTCAAAGCATCCTCATTATATGCTTCTACGAGCAATCGATGCGACTCAGCAGCAGATTTTTTTAAATTAAAAAAATAAATTAAAAGTTCCCGCAAATGACACTTAGTTGGCTCAAATTGAGACATTTTTAGATGAAGAAAAATATATGATGCTAATGCGAACTTAATAACATGATAAGGTTATGTTGTTCTGGAATAAACAAACTAATTTTCAAGTAGGTTACCATCTGCGAATTCCAACGTAAACCTCGTGCCACGCCATCTTTCTCAAAACGGCGGAAACTTATTTGTACACCTAATAGTATACACAAGATACTAGCTGACCTAGCAAACTTCGTGCAGCCCAAAAATGATTCTTTGATTCAAATCATTTCGAGTATTTACAATTCCACACGATCCGTTTTATATATATAGATTGAATACATAATAAACATTGTTTAAAAATTTAAAAAATTTGAATAAAGAAATGTTTACTAAATAAACACTGTTTAAGCCAAAAGTCACTTTTCCTGAATTTCTCTTTATTTTCTGATCATTAGGATCCACGTCATATAAGAAAATTGTGTTTACCCCCTTCGGCCTCGCCGAAGTTTAAAATAGGTATGGCCGTCATTCGTAAAAAAGCAACGAAGACGGTAAGAATAGCGCCAAGATTTTCTAAAAATAAAATTTGAATATTAACAAATACCTTTGGCTTTTTCTTTCTTTCTTTTCGTTTATAAATTTGTTGGAGTATGAAGCCCCTTTTTTTGTTGTCATTTAAGCACAAAGCTTAACGCGCAATCAAACAGTTTTCATAATAATAGTTTTTAAGGTTTTACACTTGAAAATATAGTCTCAAAATAAAATTTTCAGTTAAGCAGATATTTTTTGTAGATTTTTCAACTCACCTGTGGTCATTGTATAGTCTGTGTGAAACAAAAATCCGCATGTCTGCATATTTATAATTAAATTGTCATTCTTCACATTGACTACAAATCGATTTTGGTTAAGCAAAAACAAAACGAAAAATCGACGCTCAGCGATGTCAGCTTTTTGCGAGCGTAATTTTAAATCAAATAATATTTATTGGTATAATTTGAGTGGCGGGCTTCATTTAACCGACGACGACACACAAAAAACACCAACACAAACAAAAATAACGCGGTGAGAAAATGAACCCATTTTGACATTTTTAATACTTTTCCATCATGCACGCACTTGACTTAAACTGTCAAACGAACAACAATGGCCGCCGCCATGTGACGCTGTCAATCTGTTTGATTTTTTTTTTTTTTTTGCATTGGTTTTGCTTTTTGGTTTTTTGTCGCGCAGTTGTCTGCCTCCTCCCGGCTTTATGACTGGACTGTGTACCGCTTGACACTCGCACTTGTGTCGTGTCGCGTCGCGTCGGGCAGCCATTGAGCGCCTTTAGCGTTTATTGTTATTTTATTATGTTGGTGCAAAAATTGCGCGCACGCGGTCCAGTGGCAGGGGCATATTGCAATGTACCCTCAACTTACAGTGTGGCCGTGTAATTAACCTCATGCGGCGCGCGGCTTTTATCTCAACGGAATGTAACGCCAAAATGGGCGGCTTAAGTGACCAAAAATCCATTGCGATGTCAAACGAAAAGGGCAAAAAAAAAATGCATTGGTACACTGTAAAAATTATAAGAGTGAAAATATTTATTTTGTTCATATTTCAAACTTTCTTTCATTTAAACTAAACTCATAATAAACTAAGAGCATGTTATATACTTTACATATGTATATAAAAAATTGTTATTAATGTATATAAACCTTTAGAACTTCTTCGAAATTCTTTTAAGTGTACGACTTAACTTTTTTCATCACGCCCCAAAGCAAAGCATTTTTTTTTATACGTACATGTAACAATATCCCTCAAAAATGATAAATGACCACACAAACATAAATCATATGCACCTCACACCGTAACGCTGCGACACGCCCGATACTCAACTCAATTTTATGCTGCACCTTTGCAGCATCGCGTCTTCTTTTCGCTCACAAACCCCCCACCCCCCACACACACACACTCGCTCACACAACAAAACCCTCAAGCAAGCAGTAAAAGACCACCCCTGGAAAAAGCTCAGACGAAAAAGAATAAATTCTGCAATATTTTCAGACACTTTTAATGCTCTCGACAATGACATTTTTATATGCGAACAAGCGCGGTGCCGAGCGCTGCGGTGCAGTGCGGTAGACAAAAACGAGGAGACGAGCGGGTTTCGCGCCAAAGCCGAATCGTGCCAGGAGTCAATCCGTTGACGTTATAACCGTGCGCTGCACAACAGCGGAACATGCTGAGCAGCTTCCGCTGTGGCTCATCCATTAGCCTGCCATCGTTTTGCGTCTCCGCGAAGGTCCGCTTCGTCCTTATGTTCGACCGTCTGTTTTTTCTTTTAGTTGCATTCAAGGGTTGCACTGTTCAAGTTATTTTGAAAGTTATATTAATAAAAGATCGATTAGATTTTGATGACAAATTAAAATACTTAATCATAATAGCTAAAATTTTTTTTAATTATTTGAGATATCACGATTATTGTCTCTTTTATGAGATCCCCTCTGCCGAAATCCAATAAACCAAAACTGATTAAATCACAATTTTGAATAGTATTGCATAAACCTTATCAAATTCGACTCAAATTTAATCATCATAGCTCACCCACCACTAAAGTGAGTTTTGACGGTTTGCGTAAAGATTAAATTTGGTTGAGTAAGGCCCAACGTCTTTTTTTTTAATAGATGGTTGACCAGGTTTTCATACACGTCCCAACCAGTTTTTTTATCCTCCGACTTAACCATTTTGAAGGCGGTTTGGGTTTTAGATTTAGTGTACTCACTATACTTTGTATATTTTTCGCTGTAAGGAATATGAAATTTCAGTATTCGATATTTTGAGAAGCGATTAATTCATTCATTCATGATTCATTCAGCATGAGTCAGTGATTTTGAAAGTACGTTATATGTATACTGTGATTGTTGTACAACATAAATATCGAAATGTATCGATTGCAGTGCAATCCTTATAGTATACTCAATCATGGAACTCATTCTTGTCGGCCTCGTTACAATGGAAAAATATTTTATTGCTATCGAGTGTTGAAGGTTTCATGAAATCTTCAGTCAAAATAAAGTATTGAAATATTTATTTCATAAAAGAAGTTTTGAAATCAATGAATATCTTGTGATTTATAACTTTTTTATTTGCTAAACAAAATACCAACAAATTCAATTATTCAAGTTTGAAATAAAAGAAATAAATTTCTGAGTTAAAGTATATTTCTATTCAATGTTTTGAAATCACCTACCAACAGCTTAAGTATCGCGTAAAAGTAAACAAAAGAATCGATAACAAAAAAATTACCGATACATTTGTATATCGATATATCTCGAGCAGCCCTTGTTCGTGTGCTGTGCACATTTTGCAGGTGTTAAATAGCATTGCAAATGGAGTTTTTCCTATTTATGAGGGTTTTGCCCGGCGCGCGCCAAAGTCGGCGTCGCTGTTTGCCATTGTCGTTGTTGCTGCAACCAACTCGTTGCTGCGACCGCTATTTTTTTTTTGTAAGCCATTATCCTTTTGTTGTGCAGCACCCAAAAAAAAAAAAAAAAACAAACGAAAAAAAATCCGCAAAAGTTAAAAGAAAAAACAACAAAAAATTTGGTAACATTATTTTTATCACTGCGCGACGGAACAATGCAACACGAAAGCATGCAACAAGGATTAGCAGCATTTTGCATCAGGCGTGGAGCCGCACGGTGCGCTGAGGTAGCAGCAGCGCAGCAGTGCGAGTTTTTGTTGTCACATAAATTTTTACAATTTTTACAATTTATTTTTGTTGTTGCATTTATTGTACATTTTTCCAAAAATGAAATGGAAAATATGCGGCATAAAGAAAAGAACACAAGCTCATAAAATATGCAACCGAAATGACGCGCGCTTTGTTTTTTTTTTAAATAATGCCGCGCACAGTGGCACAAATTGCAATTGGAAGAGCCCTAAATTTTTATTAACTTGATTATAATTTATGTATTGAGTTCTTACATAAAAATTTCCCTAATATGCACTTATTTGTATTCCAAAGTTCCATGGAGAAACAATGGACCAAATATACTTTAATACTAACATTTAGTTTTGTGACATTCTAAAGAATGATTAAAAAAAATTTGGTTACAAAAAAATCTGTCAGCCAATTGCAAAAAGACAACAACAACAACAAAAACACTGAAATGCAATGCAGCAAAAAAAACAGCGCTGCGTGCTGCATGAAAATGTGATTAACGCAATGAATGCAAAAATTGTTTGCAATTTTTTTCCTCCATAACATTTTTTGTGTTCAATTTTATTCGTTTTTATATATGACTTTGTTTTTTTTTGTTGTTGTTGTTTTTGTGCTGCACTTCATGCCAAAGTGAAACAAACGTCAAAGTCAACACAAATAAAAAAATGGCGAAAAAAAAATTAAAAATAAACCAAACAATTGAGAGGAAAAGGAAAAATATTTTCGTTGCATGCAAAATTTCATTTCATTTTAGTGGATGCCGCACACTCACACACACACCAACACAAACACACCAACAAACGTGCATAGACACAGCATAACTTTCATTTCATTTCGTTTTGTTTTCATATTTTTGTTGTTCTGCAAATCCCGGTTATACTTTTTGTTTTTGTAATTTTATTTGTTGTTGTTGTTGTTGTTGTTGTTGTTTTCCTGTACTGCGCTCTGATTTGTTTGTGCCACTTTGGCGCTTTAAGCATTTTTAACGTTCTGTATGTGTGTGTCTCTATGCATATATGTATGTAATTGTATGTGTGCTCTTATTTAAGTGAGTATGTGTGCTCACAAGCTGATCCTAGTCGCTCGTCTTCCGGTTCAGCTTCATACACGGCTGAATTGTTGCTGCTGCATCATCATCATCATAGTCAGCAGGAGCAGGAGCAGGAGCAAGAGCAGGAGCAGCTGCTGCACACACACAAAGCAACAGCAGCGCCGCCATTGCTTCGCTACACCTACTTCCGGTGTTAATGAACTAAACATCCTGCTGCTTGCTGCTCAGTGTTCAGCTGCCGTCGTTGACGCTGACCATTGACTGGAAAAAAAAGTTTGTTCCGCTGTTCAAAAGTTAAACGGAGCGTGCACCTCGGATCGTTTTAAGTTGATGTGCAGAATACAGAACGAACGAAAAAAAAAACGAAGTTGAATAAAAATTATCTGCGCCATTTTTTTTTTTTTTTTTTTGTATTTCCAGCGGAAGGAAGTCAACTTTTATGGCAATAGTAAATATTTAATTTGCAACATTTTAAAAATGACTTTTGTATTGTATAAGTATATGTAAAATATGCAAAAGTGCAAGTGTCATTTGCATTTTTTTTATGGTATATACTCGTATTCATAAACAAAATAACTTTGAAATTTCTAGTAACTGTTTTTCAATTTCTTATATTACGATAACCAATAAAAGAAAATTTTTATTTCTAAGATACCGATAAAAATTAAAAAGAAAATTACTTTTTTTCCATTTATGAAGTTAATTATGATTTATTTGAATACATAGTGGGGTATTGACATCGTTAATTAAGAATTTAACTTCGTTAATCCGAGAAAAGTTAACTTAACTTCGTTAGGTCAACTTCGATATCTTGTTGAGAAGTTAACATCGTAAAAAATTAAACGTGCTAGTTAAAATTTCTATAGCAAACACAAAAGATATATAAAATTGTAACCAAACACTAAAAAATAGGATATAACTATGCATATACATACATACAAAGGTTTTCACTCGATACAGGTAGATGCCGGTTGCCAATCAACATTTCAAAGTTTTGATTTCCTTGCGCTTAGGATGTTCTTACATGTAGAAAATAATCGTTCCACTATAGCACTGGAGAAAATTGTTGTATTGTTTTCAAAATTAACGGCAACAATAAAAATAATCAAAAAAATTAACTTCGTTAATTAACTTTTAACTTATTAACTAGTTTTTGCCCAGCTGTGTATATAAGATTCTGAACCCAGTCGAAAAAACCAATCGAGTGTTAAAATAATATAATGAAGTTGAGTATATGAGTTCGATCAGGAAACTCAACGACTTTGTTTGCAACAATTTTTTTTTACAGTTTAGCCAATATTCAAACAAACCCCCTCACATAAACTAGAATCTTAAAGCCAAAAATTGCGGTTTTATAGCTAACAAGAAAAGTTGCATCTATTCGTTTTGTTCATATTTTATAATGTTCTTCGCTCCTACTATAGAATTTCAAGAATGCTGTTTAGAACCTTTGTCCAATCTAACATCGATATGTACTCGTATTTAATATTCAACTACTTCTTTTTCAAAAATGATAGAAATTCAGGTCTATATCTTATATATGAATTGGAAATTAGATTCCTTATAGTACACCGAAAAATAAGTAATTTCGAGATAAAGTAGGTCAGAAAAGCTTTGAAGTAGTAAAAACAAATTTTAATTCTATGTTTATTTAAATTTTTAAAATAAATTATTAAATGATTACAAAAAAATTTCCAATTTTATAGAATGGAAACAAAATTATATGAAGAAGAAAAACAAAACAAAACGTTCAACAGGACAACACTTTCATTATATTCTCAACCCCTTCCCTATCAAATATAATACAAGTTGGCTTAACTTGTCTAAAGCATAAAGCTAAAAGTTAGATGTATTCAAATGAAGACGTTCAATAAGTCAGTTAAACCTCAATGGATTTGGAAAATGTATTCTTAAATACTTATTTTATATATATTGGGTTGTCTTTTCGTATTCCGTCAATAGATGTCGTTGGAGTCGTCTATCTCCAGTGCTACCAATCACATTGTGTCATACCATATGGTGTTGGAAAGGTGACATTTTAAGCTTCATTTAAATTCGGAGAAGTTGAAAAAAAGTTACAGCTGTTCAAAAATGAGTGAAAATAATGAAGAAATTCGCAATATTTTGAAATTTTTGTATGAAAAAGGAAAGAATGCCACGCAAGCCACCAATGAAATTTGTGAAGTTTACGGAGGCGATGCTGTATCAGTTCGTGTAGCACAACAATGAATGGTTCGCTCGGTTGCGTTCTGGAAATTTCGATGTGAAAGATGCACATCGCTCTGGTCGATCTATCGTTGATAAGGTCGATGAAATTATGGAATAGATTGACCAGGACCATCACATAAGCAGCCATGATATCGCCAAGGAACACTGGTAAATATGATATCTTCTCTTCACTGACATTAAAAACTTGTTCCTCCAAAAAATTGAAATAAATTTACTTACAAGTACATGCTATAAACCTATAAAAAAAAATAGATTATTGGACCCTTAGACCAGATTATGAGGATAAATTCAAATTTCTAAATATTTAGTTTTTTTCTACTTGACAAGACCTACAACTCATAGAAACCTAGAATCAAATTTGTCACAGTGTGTAATTATTCCATTACTCGATTAGTTTTCCAATTCAATTTTTTTCTATTAAAGTTTGATTTTTTTTTTTGTAGAATAAAGTTTGTTTTCCAAAATATTTCAAATAGAAAACAATAAGTCAAGAACAAATTCTCATTGTCCTTAATCCCTTTAAACTATTTTTTAACATGCATTTTTCCTTTATAGTTTGTAGTTCATGCTTTCAAATATCAGTTGAGTAAACTTAATTTCTGTTAAAGAATAAGCTTTTTTTTATATAAATATTTCAGAATTAATTTTTCCGTTCACAGTGGTAAGATTGTTCTAAAATTCAAGCAAACTTCTTCTCTTTGCGCACAAAAAACAAAAACAAAATAACAATATCAGCAATTAATCTAAAAATAAATGCCATGGCTCACACAAAGTGTTGCAACAACAAAATGTTTATGTCTGTCTGTCTGCGTCGATTGCTCCAATAGATTTCAGTGTAATGGCATCAACTGACCGAACAGGCCAGACGAACGGTCGGAAGGAAGGACGGACGGTCGGTCAGTCGAATGGTTTTCTGGATGACATTTATTCGAGTTATCAGCAAATTGCACGGAAAAGGATTACCGACAAAATTAACAGCGCCAGACAATGCAGACAACACATTTTGTACAACACCAACAGCAACACCAAAAACAACAACAATAAAATCAACAGACACGTTGCAAAATGAGACCGCTTTAAAACAAAAAGGGAAATAGGCAGTTCACATTGCTGATCGATGTCGTTTATCACGCGCGCCGCCTAGAAATGCAGCAAATTCACCTCTGGCCAGCACCAACACAAAAAAAAACATGCAAATAAATTGATGCAACAAAGGGTTACTACGGTCGCCAACGGACATTTGCCTGCTGCAATGCCATAAAGCACTTCGTTCTGCTGCTCCAGCTGCGCAAAGCAGTCCATTAGTGCAGCACAGCAAGCGCGTCGCCAGCAGGAGTCAAGGTGTTGCACGTTGACGTTGATAATGACGGCGGTGGTGGCGATGACTGCGCCGGCGGTAATGCGTTGTCCTTGTCCTTGGCCCTTTCCAGTCGAAAGATAAGCGTAAATGCCATTTTATTGCAAAGATCACATTTTAAGTTGAGTGGAATTTGGTTCCAAGTGGAGATTTTTTAATGAAAAGGCGTGCAAAGTTGTTGGGCGTGTGTGAACATTTCAAAAGGGTTTTAAATTGTTTTTTATTGGTAACATGTCTCAAAGTTTGTTCACTTGTTCAACAGAAATTTTAATTTGATTTCGAATGGTTTAAAAGGTGCTCAAAAAGAAACTTTTAATTTTTTCTGATTTTTTGTAAGCTTTTAATTTTAAGGCCTATAGTGCAAAGAAATCATAACATGACGCCGGTAAGATTTAGCACCACACACCACGCCGACTGACACTCACATGACAGGCGTTATCACTGGAAATGAAGTGCAATAACAACAACAAATATAAACCAACTACAAATGGTCACAAACTGTCCTGCCCGCCTTAATGCAGTCAAGTAGAAGAAAAAAAAGCAAATCCATTCTATCTTGGATGGCAAATGAATGCAGCATTTGCCGCATGCGTTTTGCCGTGATGCATAGCGCAATGCAACGCAACGCAACGAAGAAACGACTTGGCACACGTTCTGCCAATCGCTGCGCCCAACAAAATGTCTTCTTTATCGTGCGGCGGCATTCACGGCGCGGCGAGTTGCGTTTTGCACTTAAAACTAAAATTAGTCTAAAGTTGACTTTAATTAATTTCGCAGTGCATGCAACATAATTCCGCCAAAATGAATTGTTTCGCGTCGCTTTGCAAAGTTGCTCTCGCTTAGTGTTTTTGTTGTTGTTGCTTGCGATTTTAATTGTGCACGGCGAACATGTGTCGCCTTGCAACTGTGCGCCGCCGCTGCATAGTTGGGATTTTTTTTTTTTTTTTGCATTAATTTATTTATGCTGCGCCGCAGCAACGAACGAACAAGCCAACCTGTCACTTTCATTCATTAATGCGGTGCGACGGGACGAGACGCACACTCTGTCAGCTTGCCAAGAAATGCAGTTGTTCGCGATGTTTGTTTTGTTATCTGTAACAAATGTCTTATGTTGCAATTGCAAGTTGCAGCAAGAGTTGTTGCTGCTGGTGTTGGCGATATTTCTGCATAATTGCTGAAATTGTGCTCGCGAGTGTTTCGCTGTTTGGCTTGAGCTAATTTAAGACAATTTCGTAAAATTTATGTCTTCTTAGTATAGAAAAGAAAGAAAATTGCTTGAATTAAGACCAACATAATGATGAATTAACAACATTCGGACGCATTCAGAAGCCACTTAAAAGTTTTCATTCATTTCGATACGCTGAATTGCATTCAATTGTGAAAAAGCTGAACTAATGATTGAGCTAAAATAATATGCTTAGAGTTTTAAATATTGAAAATAAAAATAAGCCAATAAATAAGAAGGTTAAACTATATCCGTTAAAACTAATTGTTGAAATAAACCTATTTTTTCATGTATTAATTGAGTTAAGGAATGATCTTAATCTGAGCCATTTTACCTTTTACGAAGTTTTTAAACCGGAACATTGATTCCATTGGAAAACGTAAAAAATTTTCATTGTCAAATATCGTTTCATAGAGGTTAATCCTCGATCGTTAATAAGAATAAAAACTTCATTTTTATGCCAACTATTTTTAAACTCTCAAAAATTTTAGTTTTAATATCAAAAACTGATAAATAGAAACATCTCTTTGCAACACCGACAAATCCAAATTTTTCAAATAAAAAACCGATTCATCCAAAATTCGAAAGAAAATTGTGAACTTATTAAAAATTATATTTTCGCTAGTTTATTTGACTTTATCTTAAACTTTTTCTGAAACAATACAAATTGTATTTTAATGTTTTGTATGGATATATCGGTTTTTGATTAAAAGATCCTCAAATATATTTACTGATATGATAGTATTGAAATATAAAAACTTCGCTACATACTCAATGCTTAACTAAGAGAAAAATTTCAATATAAATTTAAAAACGATCGATCTTGATTTTAGTTTGAATCTCTCAAACTCAAACTTCAATTTCAAAATTTAAAATCTTAAAATAACTTTAGATTTTAAAGGGTTATGATTAAATATCCAAGACAACATGTATTTCGTAGATCGAGTTTATTGTAAGTGAAGAAAATATTTGGAAGCATTTTCTTTATTAAAATATTAGAACATGATATACTAGAACATAAAACAGTAAAGTAGAAATAACAAAGTAGAATAAAGTATTGCATTTGATTATATTCAACAATAATAATTCTTAATTTAAAAATCTCATTTTAAATACAAAAAACCTTAAGAGAATAATGTTTAATCTTAAATTAAAATCGTTTTGATCTTCATATAAGAATGTTAAATCTTGAAATTAAGATTTATATTCTTTTATCTTAATATTATATAACTTTTTTATTGCAGCTTTAGTTAAACAACATTTTATAATGTAATTTGTTAAATATTCAAACTGCTTTTACAAATTTTATACAAATACTTTGCAGTTTCATTATTCTCAGAGTAATTTCAATTTTATTTGTAATCTCTCAACTACTCCGACGTGATGGCAAATAAAATATGAAAACGTCAATGAATTAAGAATGATCATTTATTTTTAAAAATGAAACTATATTGAAAAATTAGTTAAGAAAGTATTAATTTTTAAAGCTCTTTTGTGTTTTTAATCATATGTCCAATATTTAGCCTTAACATGAGTAGACTATCAAATGCATAAATCTGACTAGACCTATACTAACATATATAAAGCCTGATGAATTCTTTTCAAATCAGAAAATATTTAATAGTTTAATATCTCTTGAAGTGACAAAAACGACAACGAAATTTTTTGATTATAATTCTTTGATTAAAATTCTTTGATTATTATAATTATTAATTAATAATAAAATACTCTTTTAGAATATTATTCTATGATATTATTTTATGATATAATTTTGATAAAGACCATTTTCGAAATTTTAACTAAATAGTAACTATTATAAAATTAAAAAAACCTCAAATGACATCATAATATTCTTCACAATGGCGTTTATTTAATTTTTCTGTGATCAATATGAGTAAAATTATGGAATTCCGATTCCTTGTGATATTTTCATTATGATTTACTATGGGAGAAATGTACAACAAATTTTATCGAGTCTGAAGTCCAAAATGTTCTATTCAAATTAATAGATTTTTTAGCTGTTTTCAGAAAGAATTCATTGCATTCAATGCAATTTCAAAAGACAACAATAGTCAAACATCAAACCAAACCAAAACAAATCAAAAGCTTTGCTAGACAATCCAACAAATGTGAGCAAACCTATTCATATGATAGCGTACATATATACAATATACTTAATTCGAAATATATCAAAAACTATGTATTAATATGAATACAATGTAATTCTAATCAATTAACTAAAAAATTTATATTCCTGAATTTTTTACAAGCAAAATAAAACACACAAAAAGTCCATATAATTCCATTAGGGTTAATTTCATATAACACTTGCAACATACATTGCAAAATTAGAAAGGCAACTGCCACTAAAAATACATTTAGTCTACAACTGGGCGGGGTAAAAATTATGCGCCCTGTTAATATGTCTGCATAAATTAATTGAAGACACTTAATCCCGCCTTGTGAAAATATATAAAATACATAAAAATACATTCGTACAAGCAGCCGTCGCAGCAATTTACATACCATACTCGTGTACATGTGGCTTTAACGCACAACGGGAGATGCAATAAAGACGTTCCACCGCCTTCTTCTTCTTCTTTAATGCAGGACCAATTTGCTTCAGCCTCCTCCGGTTTAAAAACAAAAAAAAGCAAAAATGTGTACAAAGACCCTTCGAATGCCGAGTAACGGAACAGACAACAACAACAACATGCAATTTATTTTAAAATTAATAATTTTGCAAAATTCATAAATGCGCTTTTACGACATGCCAACGGGAACGCATGGTTCCATGGTCTCATCTCATCTCATCTCGCCTCGTCTCGTCTAGTCGGTCTGAGATCCCCGGTGCGACGATGATGACATCGGAGTGCGGTGGTGATGCGGCTGGGGAAATATGCCAAATGTGCCAATAAATTAGCCGTGATCATGTTGCGTCTACGCAGGCTGACAGCTGCACCATCGTCTCCCGCAACATCTCCCGGTTGTTGTATTTAATAATTTTTAATGAGCAAGAAATAAAAACATCAAATTTTATGTCCCAACATAATGTTGCCAAGTGTCGACATCGGCTATGTCAGGCAGTTTTCGTCTCTAATTATTGTGGGAACACGAGCTGAGCAATATGCAAAGAAAAGTTAAACTTTTGTTGAAAATAATTGAAAATTTAACTGCCGAGTCGAGAACTAATTAAAAAATTAAAATTGCATAACTAAACCTGTTTTTTTCATTCTATTTAAATGCATTTAATTTATTCATGTGGCAGATTATCCATGTTGACCGCTAGCGCCACCGTCACCGTCACCGCCATCACCACGGACAGTCGGCAGCACCGGCATGAGTGACGAGACGAACCGACTGACGTTTGTATGTTTGCGCAACACTTAACAAACAATTGAGCAAACTTTGCTCATCGAATTTCAAATGGAACTTGTTCCTAACGCCTAAACATATGCCGCCGTCCCTCGAACCTCAACCCCCTCCCCCACAGCCAACAACAAATTAAGCAGAGAAAATTAATTAATTTAATACGATAAATACTTTCAATTCGTAAATCCATGCAACGAGGCGAAGCCGCAACAATCGATCGATCGAAACTTGCCCAAAGCGTTTGGCTAGCCGCTCGCACGGTGGTTCAAGTTAGTACACAATAGTAATTTTTTTAGAGGATTAAGATTTAAGAAGGTCTTTAACTATCTAAATTTTGGAGTTCTAGAAAATATGTTAAATTGTTTTATAGTTTAAAATAACAAAACATTTTGTTTAAAACCAACCAAACTTTTTAAGAAGTGACGACATCGTAAGAGATAAATTTCAATTCATTCTTCAATTCAATTTGGGATTTGAACCTGAGTCTCTAGCGAATTAGACTAATGACAAGAACAAACAAAGCTATCGATCACTACTTTTAATTTAATATCTTTCTAAATTAAAATAGTAAATTTTATTAGACAATATATTAAATGATCAATTTCTATTATTTAAATCCAGATCAACGACTTTTTTTTTTAAAAATAACAAGAACAAGAAAAGTTTTAGAATGTTCAAATATTGAAAATGCATTCTTCAGATAAAAGATACTTTAGTTCGAAAATGGATTTTTTTAAACTTAAATTTTGTAAAAAAAAAATGGTGAAAGTAGAATTTCCTACCACTATGCAGCACTACCATGACTGTACACTGGGCTGTTCTATAGAGCGTCCATCAAGCAAACAAGCACACACACACATCTACATACATATACACACAAACATGGAGTCACACATTCAAGCATCTATCCATTCGCAAATAACATTTGGCAATTTCAACAATTCAACAATTGCAAATGAGTGAATTTCACTCGCATCGGTTGAATTATTTAAGCTAAGCCCAGTGCACAGTACACGAGTGTATGATCAGAGGCGGCGTTGTATGAAGTCGTAGTGGATGGCCTGTGGGCGGTGGCATGCGGCATTTTACTGCAAGCAAGTAAATAATCAGACTGTGGGTGGGCGGAAAGGGCCAACAAACACTTGCGCAAATATTTGCGCAAAACTTGTGAATGTGATTTCACAAATAAACAAACACAAACACAAACAAAAACGAAAATGGCGCCAAAACAGTTTAAATACTCATTTTCATTTTATTAAAATCATTTACTCGATATTGTTTTTTTTTTGTCTTCTTTTTTGTGTCTGTTGCTCATATAAAAATATTTTTAAAAAATTTTAAATTTGTGCGTATGTGCGTGATTTGTAAATCGGAAGCGACCAAGTCCGCGTCATATTTTGTAGACTCACAAATCAAATTAGTTTTGAAATAAGATCTTTAGAAAAGTTAAAGCTGGTTGCTTTCTTACATTACTTACGATTTGGTCAGTTGGATTTTGATGTAATTTTATCAGGTTTAACAATTACAAAGTTTATTTAAAATGGTTCTTAATTTGAATCGCAAATTTCCTTTTTTTCAAAGTGGGCGTTAAATTGCTCCAACCTCGCCCATTTTCGGTGAAGTTGTCGACAGTATTTATACAAACTCAGTTACTAAATTTCAGATTTTTAGGGACATTATTAGCGAAATAATCGAATATTTTAACATAGTTTTACAAATTGTGGGCGTAATAGGTGGGCGTGGCAAAATTTTCTTTGCCCTAAACCTAAGTTGGCGTGAGCAGAGCAACTCCCAAATTTTTTTTTCAAAATCGGATGAATGGTATCGACGCCCATTTGGTACAAAGAAAGAAAGAAAGAAAGACAGATAGCAAAAAATTCATTTTTATATATGTATATAGATTGTGTTTAAGACTTTCTTACTAACAAAAACAACTTTTGTCTTGATTTTCAAGACAATCCAGTGAGTCTTTTTTTAGGTTTTATGTCCCGAAAATTAATTGGAGATTACTTAAGCGAAAATAGGATTTTAAATTTTTTTAACAAACTTTATTTTAAAAACCTTTAAGAACTCTTATCTGATCCGCCTTGTTTATTAATACCAGATTATTATATCTCCATTCAAATATGTATGATCAGATCTATTACATATATATAACTAGATATGTTCATATATATAACTTGTCAACTGAATAAAGATCTTAAGTATAGGAAGACAGATATGGTAAAATTTATTAAGATATAAAGTTATATATAAACCGATCTGATTAATCTATGCTCATACAAATTCTACTTTACGTACATAAGCCCCATGTACGACTATATATATATATATATATATATATATATATATATATATATATATATATATATATATATATATATATATATATATATATATATATATATATATATATATATATATATATTTATATATATATATATATATATATATATATATATATATATATATATATATATATATATATATATATATATATATATTCGGAAACGAATATATTACAACACAAACATTTTGAAAACAAGTTCATCTGAAAATTTCCACTTACCCAGTCTATTTCGAATTTATGCTCATATTAAGTATCCAGTTTATAATGATTCGTTACTCGAATTGGAAATGTTGTTCCCTTTGACGCAGCGCGTTAAATTAAACTAAATACCGCATGCGACACCACTCGAGCAGAACATTGCACGCAGCAAATGCATTATTTAGATTTTGTGTGCTTAAGTGGCAGACCCCATTGCACCCTGCATTTATACGCGCATGTGTGTGTGTGTGTGTGTCTGGATGTGTGCGGCTGCGGCTGTTCCCTACCTGCGGTCTTCCGTATCGAATGTTGGTCCAGAATTTGTACTGCACCCGCCTCCAAAAGCGTTCGCTGCATGTGCTGGCTGTGGTATTTGCACATGCAATGAATGCATTTGTTGCCGCCTGCGTCATTTCTCAAAACTATGCTGCATCAAAAGCAACAACAACTACAACAAAAACATCAACAACAACATTGAAATTAAAATAATTATTGCATTTGTGCGAATGTGTGTGTGTATAGATTTGTTGCTGTTGCTGTTGGTGCTGCTGCGGCTGCCAATGCATTATTTTGGTGTTTGCAACAGCTGCAGTTGTTGCTGTTGGTGTTGCTGTTGTTTCTACTTTTGCTGCGCCAGCAAATGATGCGCATGCAAATGCATTAATGTGAAATAATGGGTTCTCAAATACACACTTATGTGATTAAAAACTTTGCACTGTATGGACTTGTATTGTATGTGTGGGTGGATACATATATATATATAAGTATATATGTGTGTGTATGCAGTTATTTAAGCATCACTAGTGATTTTTGTCTGTAAAGAGAGATGCATCAATAAGTTGTTTTACAACGCATCCAAAGAGCGCTTGAAACCTTAAATTTGTATATGTAAATATCTTAAAAATTGCAGGAAATCTATAAGTAAAACCTTTTTATTTAACCATGAGACACTTTTGCATTTTTAATACCTTTTTAGGAAAAATTTTCATTAGCACTATGAAAAATCATTTTATAATAATCGATGTGACCACTGAAAATGAACCAGCACCGAAAAGAGTTTGCTTAATTTTATTCTGACAAGAACTTTAACTAAGATCAACATGACGAAAAAAGAGATTATTATGATTAATATGATTCATATGATTTATATGATTAATATGATTAAAATGATTAATATGGTTAACATGATTAATATGATTAATATGAATAATATGATTAAAATGATATATTTGATTAATATGAATTAACATAATTAGTATGAATAATAATTAATGTGATTATTATGATTATGATTATTATGGTTAATATGATTAATATGATTAATATGATAACTATGTGATTATTACGATTAATAGGATTATCAAGATTAATATGATCAATCTGATTATTAATATGATTAAAATGCTACTTTTGATAAGTATGAATTAATATGAATAATATGATATAATATGACTAATATGAATAATGTGATTATTATGATTATGATTATTGTGATTAATATGATTATTAAGATTATTATGAGTATTATGATTAATTTGATTAATAGGATTACTACCTATCAGATCTGAATGTGGTTCAGACTTAACAGACTCATTCACTATCCATTATACATCTCTTCAAACTTCGCAAATACAAATTTTTATGACAAAGGGTTGATGCTCAGTCTAATATTCTTTTAATAAAAAAATCAACAAATGACTTTTACGATAATCGGAATACCTTTTAAACTCGAATATGATTAATAATATCACTATTTGTAGTACAACTATTAATCTTATAAGAAAAAATATACTTTGTTTGTTTAAAAATTTGTTATCTTCGAAATGTAAAAATTATAATAATTTTTAGAAAGTTGTCAAACTTTCTTTAAAAATTAAAGAACAAGCAAAATCTTACCCTTAAGCTTAAGTATGACATTTCCATTAAAACAAATAATATTCCATTAAAATTATTTTAAATTAAAAATTTAATTCCTGCAGAGTCAGGTCCAATTCCAATAATACACACGTTAATAAATTGTTATTTTGTATACCGCCCAAAGACCTCGTCTTAACCTTTGTCCACAAAATCAATTTATAGTCCAAGCGACGAAATCACAAGGCAAAAGCAACATTGCTGGGAACGTACGTACTTATAACGCTCTGCATGCGCTGAGCGAGTAAACAACATTTAATCGCTTAACTTAAATAAATCATCAACGTCGCAAAAACAACAGCAATACCAACAACAGCAACAAAAACAATATGAACTAAAATAGCAAACGTTGTCAAAGGTTGAATGCCTGAACGAATCGCATCGCATCGAATGAATGTATGAATGAATGTTTTGATGAATATTTTAAAAGTTGTGAATACACACACAGACGCAATTTCCACTCTGTGCATCGTTGTATGTGTGTGTGTGGTTGTATGCAAATCGATAATTATTTTATGCTTGTTTGTGGCGACTGCAATTGTTGTTGGTTCTGTATTATTGCTGTTGTTGTTGCTGTTGCACCTTATTATTGGCGTGTTTAAAAAACGCTTTCATGGCACAAAAACACACACGCACACACACAACTGCCACTTAATTTTATGTATTATTGTCCTTGTCAGTGTTGTTATTATTATTGTTGTTGTAGTTATTTTTAATATTCCCGGTATTTGCCACGTCATATGAAAAGACCTTTGCGCACCCCTTTCGTAGCAAATAACTACGGCGCTTTGTTATTCTTTCAATATGGCCGACACCAAATTCCTTTGCACACATTAGGGTGCTTTAAAATTATTGCTAAGAATTTTGAACTGGACTTGAAAATTAAGGTAACATTTTTTTTTCATAAAAAATTATATTTTTAAATCATTTTAGCAAATTTTTTTTACGAATTTGACTTTTACAAAATTTTTTCTTCCTAAGAAGAGATTATTTCCAAAGTCAAAAAATGTTTCTGGATAAATCTTTTTTTAACTTTCTATTAGAACTTTCGAACCACCCTAACTCACATACACAAACACATACACACTTGAACTGTGTTTGCGTGCCTGTGGCAATAATATCGAAATAAACGACACTTTACGGTTTCAAATTACGCCAGTATATGTTTGCATATGTCTGTATATGTTTGCAGGTATTTGTATGCATATATGTATGTGTGTGTGTGTGTGTTTGCATACTGCCAGTGTTTGGCCTCTCTGATGTCCGCTTTTTTGAGTTGTGGAAAATCACTATAAATAATAAATGAAGAAAACCGCACTCACACTGACAAAGACACACACACTCGCACACAAACACTCGGCTAGTGCACATAAGGACGGACGGACGGACGAACGGGCGAGCGAGCGACACCAACACATTTCAGTGCATAATAAATGTGACGCTTTATTTTTAATTTGTCACAAATGCCAGCCACCTTTTGTGAGTATTATTTGTGTGCATGTGCATGTGTGTCGGGTAAGCGTACGTGTGCTTATGCATGTGTTAACTTACTTACACCATTTGCCAATGTTATGGAAACGAAATGCATTCAAACCACAATCATCCAATTCAATTAAATTTTTATATATATGTACATAGTATAAAATAATAATGCGAAATATTTATTTAACGAATGGTTTTTGGTTGTTTAAAAAAATGTATTTTATATGTACAATATACATAGATGATGTATATTTAATTTTTTCAGCGATAAAAACTTTTCAATTTTATCTTCTTTAACAAAAGTATAAAATTTTTTGTTTATTTGTTTTTTAACTGGAAAATGTTAGCCAAAGATAAAACATTATTTGAATGAAATTTTTGAAAGTACTCAAATAACTTTCTTGTTGTTTTGAAAAACTTCCAAGTTTACTATCGACATTTTTAAATAAATTTTACTGGAATTATTTGCAATATAAATTGTAAACATTGCACTTTTCATCAATTAGTATCCAGTTCGATTTACAAAATGGTTTGTACAAACTCTCATAGAAATAAAATATTAAGAATATTCCACCAGAAATCAACTGGGATGCAACGATTCTTACTTGATGATAAAGAAAACGATTTCAATCATCTCATGTTAACAATCGCTGATAACATTTAATCGACAATGATATTCAATAATTTTGAAAAAACAAAAACTGAAAGTATTCTAAAATATGTTTTAAAAGTTTTTAATAAAGAAAAATACGGAGCATTTTTAATATTTTATTGGTAAAAACTAACAAACAATCAAATTTTACAAAATTTCGTTTATAAAGTACATTATCTGTAGGTTACAGGGTAGCTATATATTTTTCTTAGAGGTGTCTGTATAAGTCCAACTTATTAAAATAGTCTTTCTGGTGAAACCAATCATCCTTTTCTCAAAACTTTAAACTGTATTGTTTGGTCAAACATTTATGTCCGATTAATATGATTAATGCCTATTTGATTTGAAAGTAGTTCATATATAACAGATTTATCAATAATACAAATAGTTATGCCAGATGATTAGTTAGTTTAGTGATTTTCTGTAAATAGAACAATTGTCAAACAATTTTAAAGTTAATTGGAGACTTAGATTAATCGCTATTAATCTCAGAAATTGCTTTTAATCGTGATTACAACTAATTGTAATCGGAAATGACTAATTGTAATCAAGAAGTAACATGAAATACGAAATAATAAGAATTCCAATGAATGTCTATAACAAAATTTAGGTTTTTATCTTCAATAAAATTAATTTTTTTGAATTAAAATTATTTTAAACTACACACTAACTTTCGGCTGAAAAATCACACAATTAAATCTATTCAGTTAGCAGAACAAAAAGTTACTATATACGCGTTCAATAACTATTGTCCTTTGCACAATTGTTTGCTTGGTGCATCTTCTTTAATGTTCAATACAACTTAGAATTATATAAAACAAACATAATTACCAAAATAAATTGAAGGAAAAATATATTCTTAAACTTAATAATAAAGTGTGGAATATTTTTTGTTCTTTCTTTATTTCTTTCTTCCTTTCTTTCTTTCTTTCTTTCTTTCTTTCTTTCTTTCTTTGTTTCTTTCTTTGTTTCTTTCTTTCTTCTTCCATTTATTCAATTTAATTTCCTTAATGTTAAAAATTGATCTAGGAATCCACTTAATAAAAATTGTGTGTATAGGAATTATTTTATAAAATTTTACATTTCTCTTTTTTGTTAATCAAATTAAGTATGAAAATTCAAGTTAAATTTTAGTTAAAGTTTAAATTTTTAATAGAAAATCAATTTAAGTTATATTTTAAAAGATAGCTGCGAAAAAATATTCTTTTTCTCTCAACCATGCTGTAATAAATCTAAGGTGAGGAAAGTAGAAAAATTTCGCTCTTCACCTCGATATTGTAACTCTCTTTGAAAATTAAATTTTTGTGCAGTTGTCTTGTTACTTACAAAAACATTAAGTAAATAAAAACAATAAAGTAGTTAGTTGTCAAAAATCAAAAAACAAACTTCAAAATATGGCAAAAAAATAAGACAGACATCGAGGTGAGTTCTCTCAATTTGCGTTCTCATTTCTATTTTCCTAAACTTATTATTCAACCATTCTCTCAAAATAAAAAATCTATTAATATTGTTTGACAATTTGTGGGCAAAAGAGATTACTTTTCTTTTGATATGATCATTCATATAATATAATATTTCCGTAATGTATTTCATATTGATTTGCATTCATTAAATAAATAACTCATACCAACGAGAAGCTTTTCCTCTCTTTATATATCTATCGAAAAAAAAATAAAATTGGTTTAGTGTTCAATAATTCCGTTCAATAACTAAATTTAGTGAGTTTTCTTTATGTTTTTTTTTTTGTTATCTACTTTAGACATGCCATACACGCCTCATTTTTTAAGGCATTTGTTTGACTGTCCGCTTTACGTCTGTTCGCCCCCGCACCCTTTCAACTATTGCTGTGTGCGGCATTTGTGGCATGCGGCCGTAACGCGAAAAAGCAATTTACACACTATCAGCGGCGAATAATCTGGAAAAATGTGTGCAATAATCTATTGCGAAAAGGGGGAGGGGAGCGAGGGTGTGAGGAAAGCATATTAACTCAGCATGTCGCATGCCTCAATCAAACGCTATTATTAGCGTTTGGCACCCCTCATCCTGCCTTCACTGCTGATACCACGACAGTCACCCCCACAATACCGCCGCACCCTGTTGTGCTGCACTTGTTTCGTTTTTAATTCGACTTTTTTTTTCGCTGTTGTTGTTGTTGTACTGCGTATTGATTCCGCATAACTTCTCATTCGGTTAATCCAGTTATTTGTCATTCTGTGCACATATAGACAAACAAGCAGATAGGCACAAAACACAAACACAAACATAGACACAAGAAAGCACACGAAAATGCGCCAAAGTCGCAGCGCGCGCTTCAGTCAGCGTCATAAACGTCCGACTTCTGCTGCGCCAGCCACAATCAAACGCACAGTACTTTGATGTGCAAGTTAAACGAAATATTTTAATACTTTATTTATTATATTAAAATTTAAAAAAATGTTGGTTTACCTTTAGAAGAAAATTCTGAATATAAATTTAAATTAATTTCCAGAAAATTTAAACTAATTGAATTGATATTATTTTAAACTTAATTTACTACAACAAAGTACTGTGCACCACCCACTACCTTGGAATGTCTGTTGTATGTACGTGACAAATGAGGGGATGAACAGTCAGTCGCAGCGGTTCGAAGCGCTGTGGCATCCCCTTTTGCTGCACTGTCACCGCGTGGCATGCTTGTGACTTTTATTAAGGCGGCTCTCGCTGTGCACCCCCAAAAGTAACAATTTTGAACTTTGATTTTATTGCGTTTTTGCTTTTTTTTGTGAAAATTTTTTTTGTACGATATTAAAAAGCGAAACATTTTTGTAACTTGTCGTCGGCAACACTTGCCACAACGAATTGATTTCTGTTTGCGCAGCATTTACCAAGAATGTCAGCCAGTCAGTCACGCATGTCAATCGTATTCGCACTCGGATTTCTTATTTATTTCGGATAAGATTTATTTGACTTAAGAAAAAAATGCTTACATATATAAATACATAATGTATTGTTGATATGTATTGAAAATTCTTAAGCTACTTATAGAATTTACAAATTTTATCAAACTAGGAAATAAACTCAACTAATTTCTAAATAAACTCTTAAGAATTTCTTTAATATTCGATTTCTTTAAATTTTCCTTTTGAAACCCGACTCCTAATTTTTATTGATACCTCCTTAACCAAGTCTAGATTTAAATTAATAGTTTAAAGTAAACAATTTTAAAGTTAGTATCCAAATTTGCTCAATAACTTAAAGTAAATTAAAAACTACCACAAAATAAAATCCACTTTACTACGTATGTATATACTCGTATATGTATTTGTGCCAAAATGATTCGCTGGCGATTTCGTTGCGTAATCCGCCGCGAATCATGCTTTCATTAAAATTTTCACCAAAAACAAAAACAAAAACAGTCGACCGCACAAAAAGTGGAACATTGTAATTATTGTGTGAAAATCATGTTTCATAATTACACATTTTCCTCATTTCATCCAAGCGCAGCTCCACACAGCTCCGCTACACTAACGCGAAAGCAGTTTCGTTCGTTCGTTCGCATGAAGTGCCAACAAAGAACGACGACACAACAACACGACGCGTCAGCGTCGACAGCGTGCGGCTTTAGTTCATTTCGCTGCCACATTCAAAATTGCGCACACAAAGCGCTGATTTGGAAAATAATCGAACACATTATCAGGAGGCGGCATCAAAGTTCGTTCAGCAGCAGCGCGCGCCCCCCAAACGAGGACGGCAGTTAAAATGTCGATGACGGCAACGGCCGCTTCGGCTGCTGCACGTATCGAAATTTTGCGGTTGGTAAAATAATTGCAATGGATCTATCGGCTGCATGCAGAATTGCAGCACATCCTGATGATGCTCTGCCGTGCCGTGCCATGCCAGTGAGTGAGTTTCGTGTTTATACGTTCTTGTGTCGCCAGAATGTCGACAAAAACGAGCGGCTTTGCACAATGAAACAAATTTACGAAAGTGCTTTACTGTAATGGAAAGGAATCAGAATTCATTCATTGGATTTTGAGAAATAATTTTCGATAGCTATAGGGAATGGCTAAAAATATTTCTGTAACTTGAAGTTTGGTGGAGTTGCTTTAAACTCTTTATCGATTTATCGATCTAAGTACAGTCGTAACTGGATATAGGGAACTAATTATTGCTAGGACTAATCACTATATCCGGGTTGTGCACTCTTTCAAGGTGGACATTTGTTGTTCTTGAGTTCAGAAATTGACTTTTGCTTTTCACATAGACTTTACAGTGCTAGTAGACCAGCATCACCAGTCGAGTTTTTGTTTGTTTTTTATGGCTATCTGCTTGAAGTAACTTTCAAAATTTTATTCACATACTTAGAAATAGTGAAACAGATTTTGAAAAGCATTTTGATTGTTCACTATTTAGAGTACTCCATGTAAAAATTTGGGTGTTCACTATACACAGACACGACTGAATATTTCAAAATCCACAACATCTCTTATAGATATTTTGAAATCAAATTAAATCCGAAAAATATCTTATAAAAATGTGTTTAATGGTTATCAAAAATTTAATGTCTGACTATAAGTTTTGAAAATCTTCGCGACAGTTCATCCCTGACCAAACAACAAACATCATTGAAATTAAAATATACAAGTTAAATATTATTAACAATAATTTGAATAACTTATTTAATGTACTCGAAATTAGTTTTGCTAAAGTTTACCCTCAGTCATATATATTTTTTTATCTAGACCGAGAACTAAATCGATCTGACCTCTCTCGAAGTTCTAATATGAAGCAAAACTTTCAATTATGTATTTAAATTTTAAAAATTTCATAGAATCTGTTATAGAAATAAAAATGATGTTGCACTGTGTAACGTCAGAGTATTCGACATTATTGCGAACTGTCTGAATTGTTCATCCTTTTGTTGCTCAAAAATTCCATTTTCAAAATTTGAAGCGAAAAAAATTTGCATTGCTGCGCATATTTGCGAACGGAACGGCACACAGCGCTCACAGGACTTACACTGTACAACATCAAATCAAACTATTAAAATTGATTGTCTAACAACAACAACAATGGCGCTGCAATAAGGAGAGTACACGAGGTAAATACTCGTTATTATACACGTCGATTTTTTAATTGAACGAAAAATGTATCCGTAAGATGCATTTTTAATTTGGAATACTTATAGTAAATCAGATTTAATTATTTCACTTTTAACTGATATAAAACAAGATATTAAATAATTTAAATTTTTCAAATTAAACAAAATTTTGTTGTTAAGAAATTTCAGCAATTTTGCTATTCGATTTTTTAACGTGCACTGGAGTTATAATTGCCGGGACAATGGTGCCCAAAATTGTGTACGAGTATGTGCTTCTGATTCCGAAAAGCGATTTTTTTATTTTAGGCGCCTATGTATATAGTATGACATAATGAAAAAAAAATTCGCAGCCATTATAGAATGACAACAACAAAATGCAGTATGGAACTGCCGCCCTCAAATGCCGCGAATACGAAACTGCCATTAACTGCCGCACTGAAATTGAACGTCGCGTCGTTCATCCATCCGTCCGTCCGTCCGTTCATACATCCGTCCGTCTGTTCGATCATTGCGTCATTTTGCAATTCCGCACTCGATTCAATTCTGTGAGCGCGCCGAATTTTCGCATTATTTTCGCAAATCGAATGCAGCACCTACCTCCAGCCGCTAGTCAAGGCACACAAACAAAACAAAAAAGAAAACCGATTGGTACAGAGGTTCCGGAAAATTCGGTGCCACAAAACCGCGAGCACACTTAATCCTGCTGCGAAGCGTGAGATAAGCTTCAGCGTTTGCGGTGAATTTCGTCCAAAATGCATAAAATTGGAAATTTATTCCGGTGAAATTTATTGCAATGCGACGCACAACGGCTGCACAAAGTTGTATGCGTGTGTGTGTTTGAGTGTGTGTGTGTGTGTATCGCGATGATACTCGTATAACAAAAGTATGGAAAGTAGTTGGAGGCGCCGCGGCATTGAGTTTCGGGGGTGTCAAGCGACAAGCGTGTGCGTATTTGTGTTTGTTGTATTTGTCTGTGTGTGCGTGTGTGTGTGTGTGTGTGAGTTTGTGTGCAACACAGACATCACAACAAAAACGACAAAAGGAAGTGCAACAATTCATGCGTCGCATCGAAGCTTGTGTTGTTGCATGCTACAAGCGACAGTTGTCTGTCAGCTCAAAAGTGAAAATGCGGCACATTGGCTTTGGCCGACAGACAGACGGACGGACGGGCGGGCGGGCGGACGGACTTATAGTTGTTGTATTATATATATGCCGTGAATTGCATGTTGCATCATGTTTGTTGCTTCTTTGTGTTACATCAGGCAGGCATGCATTTTGTTGTAAATTTTTAAGTACGTTTGCGTTCGTATCGGCGTGTGACAACTGTCATGCCGAATTTGTGATAAGTTTTGCAGTGGTCTGAGCTGATTTTAATTACAATTGCATTACAACACACTCGATATTATTTAAGTGCGATTATGTCGAATTTAGTTGCACCTTACCTTAAGTAAGCAATAATTGAATTTTACAAATGACCACATTGGAAATGAGTTCGATTGAACTTTTCGTATAAAAAGTTATATATAGAATAAGATAGATTTTTTATCAGTATAAAAATAACTTCTTATTATCAACCTTTCTATTAATGTATTAACTGTTTATATTAACCTTTAAGGTATGAAGAAATGTTTCTTAGAATTCTTAATATGCAGTCAGAAGGTGAAGTAGGTTAAACCCACTGACCTTGAACTATTTCTTTAGTATATAGTCATACCTGATAAATTCCACAACGTTATGTTATGTAGCCCAACTGAACACGGTACTTTCCCATATTTCCGCGATACTATTAGAAGCAACTTCTTGCGACACTAATTACAAACTAATGTTCGTCTCGCTTATCAGCGGCAAAAAAAAAACAACTTGTTCATTGTCAAGTTTAAAAGTTCCGTGCTCATAGCTTCTCGTGATCATACGGCGAAGTATGCGATTCATTGTAAGTTCGCAAGCCAAAATGAACGTGCGTCTACGCCTGATATTTGGCTGCATTGCAGCGCTGCTTGTCTGCAGCACGGTCAGCGGCCAACGTCAATTGTCGGCGCTGCAGAAGAAGCCCAGCTCGCGCATTGTTGGCGGTCTGCCAGCCAACGACATTGACATACCGTACATCGTTTCTCTGATTCAATACGGATTTCATAGTTGCGGCGGTACGATTGTCAACGAGCGCACGGTTGTGACGGCAGCCCATTGTCTGGCCTATACGACCGCGCGTTTACTGAAGGTACACGCTGGTGCGAAGACCCGCGCACTAGACGAAGGCGTACTGGTTGCGGTCGAAGCCATACACTATCACGAGGAATGGAACATGATCAATATGGACTATGACATCGGCTTGGTACGGCTGACGGAGCAGCTTGTCTATAGCGGCGCAATTCAACCGATCCGCTTGTCGAAAAGTGATGAGATTATCGACGACGGCAGTTACGCCACTGTCGCCGGTTGGGGTTACATGGCCATGAATGGTCCGGGTTCGCAGGTTTTGCGCTATGCACGTATTCCGATTATAAAGCAGGAGATCTGTAATCGTTTACTTGCCGGACAAGTGACCGAACGTATGATTTGTGCTGGCTTCATAAGAGGAGGCATCGATGCTTGTCAAATGGATTCGGGTGGACCGTTGGTCGCACAGCAGACACTGATCGGTGTTGTATCGTGGGGCATTGGATGTGCACTGCCCGGCCGACCAGGCGTCTATACACGTGTTTCGGAGCTGCGGCCCTGGCTCGATGACATCATGGAAACGACATATAATGAAGTGTTGTAAGCGGCCATTTTGAAAAGTTAATTGTTTTCAATGAGGTCTCAATAAAAAACGAATATGAGTAAAAACTTTAACGCTGCTGAAGTTAATTATATTTATTAATTTTAGCCCAGGTAGAATAAACAAGCTTAAACATAAAATTGTTGTAGATGGAAATTCGTTAAGTTTCATTACTTAGAATTATTAAGAAAGGAACTAAGGTAGTATTCCAAATTATAGAAGGAGCACAGGTAGTATTTATCTCCGGAGTTCCCAATATCGTTCATTATTATCTGCTGCTCAATATACGAAAATAACATTTAAGGATATTTATTACGGTCGCCTATGAGCACCGTACCTATTCACGTTTCGAATTAAGATTTTGCTAATAAATAACTTGAAGAAAGATACATCAATTCAGTACTCTAGAACTACTCAAGCTAGCCTCGTCGTATACATGAGATTGCCGTGTTTTTTTTAAAATTCGGTAGTTCAACATCATTTTTAAATGAAGTATCAACTGTGTCGTGAATGAATTGTTTATCACAGAGATATTATTTATTCTAAAGGACCAATATGTCATCCGAAAGCCGTAAGCATCCACACAAAGTACTAGTCATCGGCGAATCACGTGCGGGCAAGACATCGTGTGTCCAACGCTATGTCCATAAGTATTTCAGTCAGAAATACCGGCCGACAATTGGTGTGAACTTTGCATTAAAAGTATTGCACTTGGATGATGATACTACCATACCTCGTCTACAATTGTGGGATATTGCCGGAGAGGATTGTTTTGGTCAAATGTCGCTTATTCACTATAAGGAAGCGGTGGGCGCCTTCATCGTATTCGATGTGACACGTGAAGCTGCATTAGAATGTGTTAGTAAATTGAAGAAGGATTTGGATGCCAAGGTGCAGCTGCCCGATGGTCGGCCAATACCTTGTGTCCTGCTGGCAAATAAGTGTGATCAAAAGAAAAAAGATATTGCTGCATCACTGGAGAATATGGACGAATATGTACGCGCAAATGGATTCGTCGGTTGGTACGAGACATCGGCCAGAGAAGATCTGAACATTGATGAAGCGGCAAAAGCGTTAGTTAAACAGATTTTACTTAACAAGCCCGATATGAGCAATCCTGGTCAAGGAGATCAAACGAGGACGGAGCAAAAACGCAAATTCTCGTGCGGGCCAGCTTCAAAAAAATAGATAAAGCCGAATGTCAGACAGTAAGAAAAGAGTTGTTAAGTCAAACTTATTCTGTTTTTATGTTAACTGATAGTAATACTTAATTTATTAATAATATTTAAACTTGTCACTGTAATAGTCGATAATGCAATTTAATCTACTTTTGTGGTAGAATTCGCTCGTGACATTAAGACATTTACTAAATAGCCGATGTTACTTATACTGTTGGTTACTTATAATAATGATACATTTTTGTTTTAAAAGCTGGTAGTTCAATGACTGATTCTTTTTTTTTCAATGACCAAAGTTGTTGCCGTGTACATTTTAGAATTATAAAATTTATTGATAATATTGTTTCCAAAGCAAAAAAAAAATTGTACTAAATTTAAGTACTTAAATTCAATAAAGTTTTGATAATATTTGAAAGTTGTTGCTGCTACGCTTTTATTCTACATATGCAACCGCAGCAGTTGCTTTTACCTGTTGCTGATAATATTTCCGTTGTTTGTTGTTTCATATCCATTTCTTATACGAGGATATTAATGCGCTCTCTAGCCATAGATGTAGCGTACAATTAGAAGAATAAGTCTCAAACGCCGCCGCCGAGTGTGCCTCTGGCATTGGAATACTCGTCCGGTAGACTGTCAACGCCGCCGCTGCTGCTGCTGCTGCCTAAATTGGTTGGTTGGCCTTAACCATTTGATGTCTTCATATTGTGTGACCATTTGAAATGTCTGGTCCGTAAGCATTCGTATCGAGTTGCATAAAGTTGCACATTTCCGTTTTTAGAGAGAATGCTGCCTGCTGCTGGAGTTTTGTGTGGGACGTTGCAGCTGCTGTTGCTGCCACTGTCGCTTGTGACCTATAATGGAGTTTCTGTTTTTGTCATTCGCTTTGACCGTTTCTTGCAGACCGTTTCTTGCCGCACTAATTAAGACATTTCACGTATTGTTGCTTCCACAGCGGTGCATGTTGCTTACTGCTTGGCGGCGTGTCTGTCTCTCCAATTATTTGCACGCGGTCTTTGCGTCTTCGCTGTATTTTAGTGGCATTTCTTTTACGTGAAAAAAGAAGCGTGGGTTTTTTGTTTTTGTTCTCCGCAGTACGAGTATGTGTGTGTGCGGTGTGGAATTTCGCTGCCAATTATGTAGCTCGGCGCACAATTTAATAGCGTAGATATGAAGCAGTAATAATTCACAAAAGCCGTTAAAAGTCTGTCGGTTTGGTTTGGTTTTGTTCAGCAGTCGGAGGACCTGACTCGCAGGTGTAATAAACTACTTGTATATTTGTTTTAAGGTTCCTAGCATGATTAAAAATTTAATTAGATTTTCGTTTTGACCAACCAAATAGACTCAAGTACGTTGGATGTCATTATTCTGTGTGGCAGGGCAAGAGCAAAACTCCAGTAGTACCCAACGCTGGATTAAAGAATACCCGATGAAAATCAGATAAATAAAAAAAATACATTTGGGCAAAGTAATAACCAATTATTCATTATAGAAAGACCAAAAGTCTTATTACCCGCTTAAGAGCTTAACGCAACCGCCCCTGCATATCAATCAAGCAAATCCGATATCGATTTAATTAAATTCTTCTTCGTCGTCTCTCGAAAGTGCGGCTTTTATGCCAAAAACCAATTTAAACAAAATTGTTTGTGATTTTTTGTGTGCGATTTGAATACGCCCACACATCACTGTCAGTTGTCTGTCGTACGTAAATGCGCTTGTCATAATTTGTGTACCTCATGCCTTGTCAGGGTGCGACTTACTGATTGTGACACGATAAATTATGACTATAGGTCTGTACGTATGTACGTATATGTGTACGAATATATGCGCTCATGAGCACTTGTGATCGTAAGTGCTGATAAGCAGACAACAAACAACATCACAACAACAATTACAATTACAATTACACCCAACATTTAAGCATTCGGTTAAATAACCAAGACCACCGCCAATGATCTGGTGATCTTGTACTATAGCAACCAAAAAAACAACAAAAACAACAAATACACTATTTTGTTTGGTTTTAGGGCGATAATGAGATCGTGGAGAAAATTTCGCCTGGGCATAGTACTTTGCAAATACAATTGAACGCCTGCGACGACATAACGTTTCTGATCGCCATCGCGATAAGCGGTTCTCGTTTTTTTTTGTTGTTGTTGCTGTTGTTTGTTTTTGGTATACTCTATGGATGTGAGGCAACACTATAACGGTCCGGTATCCAGTGTCACATTAAGTGTTAAAAATGTGGCATTTATTTGGCGTTTTACAGCTTCCTTGCACACACACACACGGCAACTTTTTCCACATTTTAAGTAGCCATGCAACGACATGACCACGATCAGCAGCGACCAGAGTATAGCAGAAACAACAACGACAACAACGGCGATTATTTAAGCGATGCCGATAACATTTTCGCAAATTTCGCAAAGATTCTCAACAAGTGATAGTCACTTTTGTGACTCTAAACACACTCAAGCGAAATTGTTTACGGTAGGTCATATGTACTAAAGAGTAAACGATCATAAACCAATGGTGTTTAAATCATTCGTATATATTTAAATTATTTATGATATATGAATGTGCAGAAAGTGTTGGATTTTATTTATATAGTAGTTAAAAAAAAACAGTTGATTTTATATTTGATAAAGGCTATAGAAGTATCTGAAAGATCGATTGTGCAGCCTCGTTGCCCTACAACAATTCTAGACTATTTATAAATCTTGTAATTTTTGTGGGCTTAATTTTTACTATATCATTTGGGACTAGAAACCCATTGCCTAAGTAGTTAAATCTGCGTCAGTTCAATTATTAAAAATAAGCTTAGAGAATTACTTTACTAGTTCCTGTGTAAAGTGTTTCATTTATGTACGACTTGACGAACCATTTTGGTCCGGTGCACTCCCCACATGCATGTATGCATTCCTCTACACCCCAAAAAATGATTAAGGCAATTGTTGCAACAAGCGTTTTTTTGTACTGCTGCAACGAAAAGGTATAACAAGAGTTAAGGTTACATTAAGTAGGCTACCAACCGATTTTCCTATACTTTAAATTCGACACTATCAAAATTCAGATGGTTCGACAATCTGCATTTAAAGACTATCAAAATATTTATATATTTTTTTCAAGATTACTTTAGATTTAGTTTCAAAACTTTAAACTCTAAAATTAAATTAAAAACTCCCAAATTTCAGTGCCTCCAAAAAATATGCTACTGTTATCACATATGTACTACATATAGCTATTATAAGTGGGCGTGGTTCTTATCCGATCACGCCCATTTTCTGTGAGCAGTTTTATGTTACAACTAAAGTGCTATGTATTGCATTTGAACTGGATACCTGCTCTGGAACTATTTTAATTATTTTAAATTTACACATGGAAAGGGTTGGTTTGTATGAGAGATGGGCGTGGTTCTTATCCGATCACGCCAATTTTTTGTTTTGCGTTTCCATTAAAGCGTTAAATTTTATTTGATTGTCTGCAATTGAAATATTTTTATTGATTTCAGCATGCGAAGAGTTGGTTTGCATCGGAGGTGGGCGTGGTTCTCTTAGCAGTTTTGTGTAACTACAAAGGTGCTGGATATCATCAGGTGAACTGGATATCATCAGGTTTATTTCCAAAACCAAAAAGTTTTGAAATCTTCTGGATTAAAAATGTAAAGTTGGTAACCTAAGGTAGACAAAAAGTACATTTTTTTTCTTTTTGTTGTTTCTGTTTAAGAGTCTAGTTTCCGTAGCCACTATCTTAACGCGATTGCCATCAGAGTTATGACGGCGTTGACAATGGCAAAACAAAAACAACAACAACAGCGGCAGCGGCAGCAACAATGTCACTGCATATATGATATAAAATAAGGAAATGCTTTTTGCTATAGCAGAGCTAAACTTAAATATATAGCACCATAGTTGGGAGCATTCATAAATTCCGCAGCTGCGTTTGAACGTTACTCCCGACTGTCCCTCGGAACGTCCGTTCTTTCGTTGCTTGGTTGGTTACTTTTCGTTTATACGTTCGATCATGAGCGCGCGCACCAGCACCACCTGGCGACGGACGCCAACGTTTGGCTGGTAACTTTTGCTTTGCTGCCAGCAAGGACAATTTTCAGTTATAATGTTCTAATGTGAACGCGACTGACTGCAGGGAGGCGCAATAGCACACACACAGTAGACGACAAAGCAGAGCTACTCCGCGACTAGACGCTTGGCATTTGTTTAGCCAGCCCCATAGACATCTAGACAGACATAGTGCACCCAAGGGACACATTCGTAATCGGGTGCCACCATGTGAACCCAAAAGACACAAACAACAACAACTACAACAACTGCAAGACAGGCGCAACAAGAGAATGCAGCAAACATGCTTCTTCCTGATAGAAAAACCAAACCACAACAACAACAACAGCAACAATAAGAAAATAGCAAGTGAGATTTCCGCGTGGCGATTGTGATAAAGCAATAGCTTTTCCAGCTTATAGCTCAGCGCAGCGCAGCGCAGAGTATTTGCAGTTCGATGCGCGCAATTCATGAAAATCGTGTGTGAAGTTAGCAAAACCTTTTTTTTTGTTTGTTGTTGTTGTTGTTGTGTTTTTTTGTTAGTTTTCTTCAGCGGTTGTCTTAAAATTCCATAACATGAGGGAAAGAGAGGGAGTGTTTAATAAGTGAAAAATAAATAAATATACTTTGAAAAATATTTAAACAATTATTCGACATTTAAATGGAACCGATTACAACATTTTAGTACCGATTATTATTAATTTATATTATAGAAAATCGTATTTAAAATTTTGAATTCACTCTACAGCGAAACAGATTAAGACTCTCTTCCAATTAATGAGATATAACGACAACGCTCTTTACTCTTCTTAACTGTTCTACGTGATTCAACTGGCGCTACAAAAACCAAACCTAACCATAATCACCGCCCCTTATAAATATTGTCTTGAGGACGACGCTGCTTTAAATTGTTGTTATTGTTGTTGTGGTTGTTGGTACATTGAAAGGAATTCACGCGCGCCGATTCATTTCGCTTTATGGGCGAAATCTTTTACCATTGTAAACGTTAGAATTGAAGTATTTAAGCTTTGGCAGTGTACAGTATTGGTCTTTGTGGCATTCGCTTTGTGTGATGTGCAACAAAACAACAACAACAACAACAAAAACAGCAACAACAAGTTACATCGACAATAACCACAACAATAACAACAAAAAACGATTTATACCGCCGCATCGTTACATTTGGTGCGTTCGCGTTTGCACCTCCTTTTAGCTGCTTAAAGAAGGAGTAAAGCAGTCAGCCAGGCAGGCAGGCAGGCAAAGAGACAGACAGACAGGCAGACAGTTCATGGTCGGGACAAAATGGGACGGCACGTCGAGGTGTGATTTACCATGTTGGGTTGCACTCGAATGCGCCGCCGCCTCAGCCGCCGCCGCGACTATTAACACTTTTTTATCACTGATAAAAACTTACAACAAACCGAACGAACGAAGCGAACGAAGCGAACGTTCAAAGGTGCACTTTGCTGCACTTCGTAAGAGAAGCCAGTCATTGTGTGCCTCCTTTTGCTGGCTTTCGTTGACTTTTGTTTTGTATTTGTATCGAGCGGAGTCTTTAAGTCTTATTATGGCACTACTACCTACAATAGCCACAATTCGAACTAACTAACAAACTAAAACTAAACAACAACAACAAAAAAAATAGCAAAACATTTAAAATAAATTTAATTGGTTGTCGGAGTGGAGCGCGCCCGCTGAATTGTTGTAGTCTCCCTGGACTGCAAGTGTTGCACAATTAGTTGCATCATCGATTGAAGGCAGGATCGGCAGCGGCAACAGCAACAGCAACAACATGAACAGCCAATATTGCACAGTAGGGCACATATCATAAAATTACATCTTCATTTGGAAGTGTGCAACTTGAGTGTTGGCCAAAGAGTGTTGCAAGACAAGTTTCGATTTGGTATTTAGAGTTTCTTTGCTGTTATTTCCTTCTTTTTTTTAGATATACTCAATTGACTTTCAAATTTATAAAATTACTTTAAGTACCCTTTTATATGATAGAAAATGTCGAAGAGTACAGTTGGAAAAATGAAAAATTGCTTAAGACCCGTTTAACCGAAATCACTTCATAGGCACACTAAAAGCACAACAACAACGCAATTGAATAATTTCTTTGTGTTCTCCAAATACGCCTAAATAAATAGGCTCCATTTTGTGACAAGATGACAAAACCCAAAATTCAATTCAATAAAGCAAAACACTCAAAAGACAAACACGAACAACGATTTTAAATATTTAACGAAAAAAAACAACAACAACAACAAAACAAGCACAGCAATTATTGTACAACATGACACAAGAACAACAACAATGACAACAACAACAAGAAGCGCACAAACATACCGACAAACAGACAGACGTACAGCCAGATATATACAAATACAAATACAGCTACACAATCAAAGGAATATTCATTAGAAAACAAAGACAAAACAGCAACAGCAACAACAACAACAAGAAAAGTGAAAGACAAACGTAAAATAAGTCCCCACGGGTTCATGACTTTTCTTCAATGTCGTCGTCTCAGTGCCAAAGCGAGCCTCCGAGAGCGAATATTTATGTAATCTAAAAGTAAAATCCCTGCTCGGTTGGGTTCGGGGTTGATAGATAGAACGTGCATACATACATACATACATACATACATACATACATACATACATACATACATACATACATACATACATACATACATACATACATACATACATACATACATACATACATATATACATACAGAGTGCGCAAAAGAAAACGAACCTTTGTGTGATGCTGTGGCATCATGGCAATGGCCTCGAAGGAACTTCCGCCCGCGACTGCCACTAAGCGCCGGCACACATATTCATAGTCAAAAAATGACTTTGGTTTTATTGGAATCAAGGAGCAGCAGTAGTGGCTAAAACCTTTCCTATTTCCTATTCCAATTATATTTTATTGGGTGGGGTATCATAATATTAAGAACAGCAATTAAAATCGGAATATAGTGCACCAAAGAAAGGATCAGATTCTTGACCTTCAAAATAAATATTCTTCGCTAATAATGTTCTCAATGCACTCTTGAATTTTTTATTATTTAATAATTTTTTATGAAATTGTTGTTTTTTTTTTTTGTTAAAGTTTAAAGTCTGTTTTTTGTTGTCGTCTCAAGCCCTGATTCTCTAGTCCCTGTGAATTTATCGTACCTAAAGTAATTTTGTAATTAAATATGAAAATTACAAGCAAAATTCTTGTGATTAAATTTGGAACCGCAGCAGCACAAATACACACACACACACACACACACATACAATAAACACAGAGCTGCCGAATAGCGGTAGCAAAGTTTTCCCTTCGTTTTAAATGTAAATCAAGATGAGCACAAAGTAAAGTTCAAGTTGGGGTGGATTTCGGAAGAGGTAAGTACACCCTCACGCCTATAACATTTTGCCTCAGAAACGCCGCCGCTGCTGCCACCACATGTCAACAATTTGACACTATTTGGTGGCAACCCTTGCCGCATACAACAAAAACAACAACAACAATCAACGACAGTGTCGTTGCTATCACTTGTCAGCCATTCTAAAGTTCACTCAAACTTAATTTGTATTTATAAATTTTAAATTAGCATTTATTTTATAATTTTAGAATGGCCATTACTTGCAGCAGTCACCTTCTCGTGGCACTTCAACATGTTGTAGCAAATGCCTGCTTACAAGCAATTTTTTTTCCGCCTCACCACCAAATTTGCCGCAGCTTCTCCACCGTGCCGCACGTTTTATCAGCCATTTGGGTTTACGATGTTTTCTTCTTCTTATTATTATTTATTTATTTATTTGTTTGTTTGTTTGTGTGGCACGACAAATCTACTTAAAACTTTTTGATTATTTTGCCGCTTGTCGCTGGTTTTGTTGCGCCGCTGCAAGTACGCCTCGAAACAACAAGACCAAACAAAAAAAGCTACAACAACAAAACAAACAACGAAACAATGAAAAACTCAGGGCGCTGCGAAAAAGAATGGCGCACGCGGCCTGTAGTTGGCGAAAATGTTGGCCAAAACTTTGTCGCTGCTGCAACTGTTGTTGCTGGCAGTTTTTAAATATATAAAATGTGACAAGAGCACAAATTGACGATTGGACAAATTTATTTAAAATTAAGTACAAACGCGATTAAGATATTTCATTTGTTTCTCTGTTCGTGTTGTTTCTCCGGGTGAGCCAAATTCTTAGGATTAATAAAAGTAAATTTTCGATATTTCCAGCTTCCGTGAGATGAAGTTTAACTTTTCTTTAAAAATCTTTTGGAACGCAAAACCACGCCCTTCTTTATATTTAAAGCAAAACTAACATTCACAGCAAACTTGGCATTTGAAAAATTCGTTATATATCTAACATATCCAAAATATTTTCCAACAACAATTCAACTGCAGCAACAACAAAGAAAGTAGTTTCATTGCATAATGGCAAAACATTTGAAAAATTAAATTAAACCCTAAACCAAAACTGCGACAAAAAGAACAACAACATTTGCCATTTGGCTTTACAATACAACAAAAAGAAAACATGTATAAAAATTGTATTAAAAGTAGGTACCGCTGCGCACTGCAATAATAACAACAACAAAAACCGAATCGCCGACATTTTTATGAGCGACAAAAAAATTGCAATGTTGCCGAAAAACCAAAAAACCGAAAAGGTTCAATTTTAAAATACGCCAGCATAAAATGGCTTAAGCGCGTTTAGTTCCAGTTTGCCCCTAAACGAAAGAACGAAAAAAAAAAACAAACGTATCGTAAAATGAAATTGTGCGCTTTGTGCCGACTTTTGTCGGGCCGTCGTCATACACACACACTCACACACAGTTATACACGTACATGTGCACATGCATATGTGTATGTATGTATGTATTTGAGCGATACCAATTTCATTTTTGGCGAACAAATAAACCCTCTAAAAACTCATAAAAACGTATATTTGTGCACATAAAAAGTTGCTCATACGCTAAGGTCCCGGGGGGAGATGCCTGCCCAAACGGCCAACAAGCCTCATTTTACCCCACACACGGGCGCAAACAATGCACGTCGCTTGTAGAAGTCAATTCTTAAAATTTGTTATATATTTTTCTTTATTTAAATTTTAATTTCCATTTGGAATAAGTGTTTAAAAATATATCTAAATTATATACATAAATATTTTACTTGACATTTCAAAGTTTCAGATGACCTTATATAAATGCACAGTAGTGTATAAACACACACACACACACACCGACATGCGCTTGCCAAACTAATAAAACCATGCGAAAATTTATGTGCGGCGTATACGTCTGCATTAACGTTGTCGCATTCATGTCGCATGTATGTATGTCGCAACAGTCAACAGCGCGAGACTCCGAGTGCGACCGGGCAAATTGTATGTCGACATATTTTCTAACTCGGCGCTAGTTCCCTACGCGGGCGACGACTGCTGTCATCGTTTCTCGAAAGTTGTCAATTTTCAACAATGACGCTTTGCTTTTTGCTGTTTATGCTTATTTGAGCGGCGTCGTGCATTTTTTTAATGTTATTTTCATAGTATTCGGAATGTTATTTTGAAAGTACTCGGTACCAAAAAAAATTAAACTCTCTTAAATTTTGTATATATCATAAAATACTCTCGTATTTCTTTTTGAAAATAATATTTTCAAAAATAATAATTTCGAATACTTTTCGAATGGTTTCGATTGTCAAAGCTTACTTTTCGAATACCGATATTCATGTCAGAAGAATCACTTTAAAATACTTAAAAATTGTTGAACAAATTCATTTTCCAAAAACTAGAAATCGAAATTGAAATAATCGAATTCAAACTTTACATACGATTTTATAATTAATCGATCTTCGAAAAACGTCATTTACGAAATCCTATTCGAATTTCGAAAGGTCGGTTCCGCTGACACTTTCGTCATATCGACATATTGTCGAGGATGCGTCTGTGGTGCTTCCTACCAAACAATTTATGGATGGCAAGGAGATTTTTCGGGGGTAAGAGGGGCGCGCATAAATTGTCGACAGTAAAGTGTCAGCGTTCCTCATAACTTTTTTGGTGTTGTTAATTTGGAATTTAGATTTAGTTGCGCATTTATTCGACGACATCAGCAGTAGCAGCAACAGCAACAATACGAAAAGAGGCAGTGGCATCAGCAGAAGCAGGAGCAGCACATGTTGTTACAACATTTTCGCCATTTTGTTTGTGATGTTGATGTTGTTCTCGCTTTTATGCAGATTCAAACGAAAACTCATTCGCTTCATGTTGGCATCGTTAAAAACTTTTTATATCCTCATCGCTGCTGCTGCTACTTTTTTTTGTGTGTGGCAAAAGTTGACGCAAGGATAAATCACGTTGCCGCCCCGAAGTTGTCGTAACGCATTTAATTACTTGTAGTTTCTCTAGCAAAATATACAATATTATTCTTCTTTTTTTTCTATTTTATAGCCCCGAGCACAGCTAAAGGTTATGTGACGTTATAAACTGGATTTGTCAGAGCAATTGGATGTGCTGATTATGTTTATCATATAAGACCAATTGTTTAAACACTTTTTGTTAAGCAGGTTTTACTATGCAAAAAAGTATAAAGTTATTTAACTTTAGGATTTCTCAAATTTGGTTTCAAAGGAATGGTAATCAAATTTTTGCGAATTGTGCGAATGTAATTTAACAAAATATGAAATAATCTCATATATGTAGGATTGGGTAAAAATGAACGAACTACTAGGAACTACAATTGACAACACTAAAAGTAAAGAAAAGAGTACAACACTGACATGACGAAGTATAAAAATAAAAGAGTAGCACATCACTGCGCAATTTTACAATGAATTAAATGTGAAGTAGTTTTAAATAACCTAGTTTTAAGCCAAAACATGTACAATTAATAAACTTGAAAATTAATAAATAACCGAAAGTGAATTTAAAAAGGGAATGAGTTTAGATTTCCCACATATATTTTCTTACTCTTCGATTTATAATTTAAAAAGAATTTGAAGACAAAACGTTATGGTAGATGAAAGTGGTAAAACTTCAGCTAAACTTATTAATTAATAAAAAAAAATGATCTAATAATAGAATTAACTATCGGCTATGCCGAAGCTCAAATACCCGCCGCCATTTCAATGAAACCAAAAAATATGCTACTATTAGAATTTAAGTGCTACATGTATATATTATAAGTAGACGTTGTTCTAATCGGAACACGCCTATCTTTAATAAGTTCTTTCCGCTAAATAAAAGGGGAATTTGTATGGACGGTAGGTGTGGTTTTTATCTGTACACGCCCATTTTTTGTAGAAATATTGAATTTGAATTGATTATCCGCAATAGAACTATTTGAATTAATATTTTTCCGTATGGAAAGAGGTGGTTTGTTTGGGAGGTGGATTCTCATCCAATCACGCCCAGTATACTTTGTCATACCTACTATTTCTGGACGTTACAAATTGAAGAACAAAATCAATATACTCTTCGATGAGTGCAACAGGCGAATAATGTGATCTTGCCCTCTTATTATTTTGATGATCTTATTAAATATGTATGTAATTACCATTAAAATATTTCTGGTATTCAATCAAAAAAAAAAATTATTAACAAAATCATAAATTTACGTCAATAATATTTATTTGACATTCAACTAATCAAAAAGTCAATCAGTATTAGAATTAGATTAATCATCGCGGTCATAATAGATATATTGTGACAAACTCAAAATTTATAAAACTAAAAAAGTCTAGTATTCATTTAAAATTCAAAGATTATCTTAGAAGAATTGTCCGCTATATGTGATAGGTTCAGATAGTCAAAATTTAAAGCCGGGTTAGACCTTAATTAGACCTTAACAATGGCAAAGCCGATGTTATATGCCGTGGTCGTTTAAGATTGTCCTCAAATTATGAGGCTGTTTCATTATTGCGGGACAAGAATTCCTCAGTCGTTGACTTGTAAGAATGAAATGACATGAAAATGTTTGCTACCCTTGTATCTTCAATTTCCATTTCTTAAAATAATATTCGATTGCGCTTCAAGACAGCCCCCGAAAGGTTCTGGACCAACAAAGCCGCCCTTTTTCTAGCGAGTTCATCTGCCTTTTTATTACCGGAATGCTCACTATGTCTTGGCTTTCACAATATTCACTCTCTCAAGGTTTTGATAGATGGTTATGCCACCGAATTTACACTGACTATGTTCCAGTGTGGAACCACTAAAATCATAACTCTTTTTTACTATCAAAAAATCTTTATGTAAGAAAAGTGATGATGCAAAACTTGATAAAAAAAAAAACTTCTTGCCGATTAACCCGAATGAAGAACCAAGAAAAATGCAAGTTAAAAGACGTTATTTGTGCTTAAAAGTATGAAAACAGTTTGCACCAAATAACAGTAAAATATTGCCGCCGTCAACTATTGGCATTACAAATTTATAGCATAATTTTCCGAGCTTGTTTTTTTTTTTTTTTTTTTGATTGTGCGCAATTTGATTTTCAAGGCGATTTATTGACTTCGCATCAAAATTAGATCGTAAAAAAGCGAAAATAAAATCGGTTTTATGACATTGACTCCATTTTCTGACTTAACACCTGCAAACAAAAGGCTAACACACACACACACAGCCGAAAAACACCCACCCACACACAAAGAGACCTTTAAACACCCACACATGCTTCTAGCCCACTTACAGCGTTACAGCCACGCCCCATCGTTTTCCATGTCACTTGGCAGTGTTGCTTCATTTATTTCCTTTTTTTTCATTTCGTTTTTGTTTTTGGTTTATTTTTTGTTGTAGTTGTTGTTGTTGTACTTTACTCCATTTTTCATTTGCGCTGAATTTGCATAAAATCAAATTTCACTGCGATATTATTTTGCCCCTTTTTTTTCTTTTTGTTTTTGCTTTGCCCATTTGTGCTCTCGCGTTGGTATTGTAAAAATTTTCGATTAATCCATGATTCAAAATTATATGCACTCATAAATATTTATGTATTCTCGACTCTCGCTTTTTTTTTTTTTGTTGTTGTTTTGCTTCCTCAATTTTTGTTGGAGTTTTATTATGCTCCTCCATGTTGCAGGATGAACTCGTCTTTGTCGCGTTGGCTGTGCCAGTCGTCCTGTCGTGGTGTGGCACGTTGTTGTTTCCACAGAACACAGTTCAGTTTCGCAATGCTGAAAGTTTAATCTTTAAAATATTCAATTGGGTGCACCCATTCAACATGCACAGAGATACTCCACTCCACTCCGCTCCACTTTGCTGCTGGAGTCGTTTGCATCTAAAAAATAAAATAAAAAATAATAAAAAACAAATATTGAAGTAAGCATAAAAAATAAAACGCAAAAAGTAAAGGGAAAAAGAACGATGACAATATCGATCTGCATGTAAAATGGCAATTTATATGTTAAATTTTGAGCAGGTTGCCGTCTTCTTCGACTTTGTTAAAATGGTTTTTTGTTTCGATTTTTTTTTGCTCCACTACTTTTCCATTTACAGCAAAGTCACACGGCCAAAGACAATTGGTGGAAAACGTGTGTTTTTGTTTTTTTGTTGTTATTTTCATTGTTGTTGTTATTATTATTGTTGCAAGTTGTTGAATTTGGTGTAAAGCGATTTTTGGTGTGACATGTGGCATTCATATCGATTTAGTGGAAACTTGATAAAATTGTCGATTTTCCGCTTGATGAAAATTTCGTAGTGTAAAAAGTTTGAGGTGAGGATAGTCGAAAAAAGTTTCTCTTCACCTCGATGTTGTTTCGCTCTTTGAAAATTAATTCATTTTTGTGTTACAAAAATATTAAGAAAATAAGACAAACCAATTTAGTTTGTTGGAAGAAATCAAAAAAACATGCTTCAAAAAAAGAAAGCAAAACAAGGCATGAATCGAGGTGAGTTCGCTCAATTTGCATTCTCATTTCTACTCACCTTACCTTAAATATCGACGAGAAAGGTAGAAAATTGTATCTCTCCACCTCGATATTGTTTTTTACTTTTAAAATTAAACTTTTGATGCAGAAATTAAGGTGAGTTCACTTTTCTAACCTTATACCATGGAAAACAAATAAATAATCAAACTTTTTACCAATTATACGATTAATATTTTTCAACACGGTCTTTAATGTTGTTTGACCACATAAAGTGTTATTTTAACATGAATTTATACATACTAAATAAACAAAAAACACTTTTAACAAATAAATATCGTTTTATTATTTTTATACCCACCGTAAACCTGCGACATTCCGCGTCTTTGTCCTATGCACTTACCAATGTGCTACGTAAATGATGTTTCATGTTGTTTTGACAGTAATCTTCATGTCACAAAATCACGTTGATTTCAATCACATCTTCTTTAAATAATGGGCTTGTCAAAACCATCTTCTAAATCGTCTACTCCCACTAAAAAATCATTTGGTATACTCGTACTTACTCAGTAGTGATAACACATCGGATACCAAAAATGTTGGGAAAACTCAGTTTGATGCCAATCAATCTTTAACTGTATAAACACGGAGTAGCTTGGACCATATAATATTAAGCAACGTATGTGACTTAAAAATAATTATCGTTTAAAGAGAAATCAAGTTAAAATAAATTTAACTTATTTTGATTTGACTTCCCTAAAATTATCTCCACTTGAAGTATCTGATGAGATTTGATTGCCTTCATCCTGGAACTAAATTGTTTCATTACACATTTAAGAAGAAGCAGTCGTAAAATAAAAACGAAATTTATATATTTTCAAGTTATAGTCTTTAAAAGTTTATCCTCTCACTATCCTAGATATACTCTTATAATTAAATTTGATACTCAACCTTTAAACTGCCCCATGCAAGTTGCATAAAATTTAAATTTATTTTTTAATCTGTCTACTTTAAATTAACGCTAATCTAAAATTCCAAACGCCCATAGACACGACGTCACACTCGGTCATTTGCATATTTAAAGCGAAATATTTGCGCCATTAGTTTCGAAACACGCCTCAATTTAAATGATTTGTTTTATTTAATGTGGCGCACTAATTTAACATATGGCAATGCCAAAGCATGGCGTGAAAAACCGCAGAACAAAACCATACAAAAAGGACACCATATAAGCAGAGGAGGAGAGCAAGGACACCTTTTGAATCTACGAGCAAACGAACAAACGAAAAATAAACAACAACAACAACTGACACGACTAACAACAGCAACTTTGATAACAGAACCAACACACAAAAAAAAAAAACAAAAACAACAACACAAGGATTCGCACACATTGACGTCGAAAAAGGACTAATTAAAAAGTTGTCGCAGTTGTCACAGTGCCCTGCCATAAAACTGTGATTAAGGATGATTTGAGGTGATATTGTTGTTTTTGCTGTTGTTGTTGCCGGACGGCGGGTCGAGCGCTGGCGACATAAGTTCAGACGGTGCAAACGTTTTGACGCTGACGGCGTCAACGTGTGTCGTCGTAGTCGTCGTCGTTGGTGGCACCGAATGTTGAATTATGTGTGCCTGAACCCTTTCAGAACGCTCGAACGTAACTTTCTTATGTAATTTGCATAAATATTTTTCGTTCGGAGTTTTTCCCCGGAATTATTTTACACGCAAATAAATTAGAAAAGGTAGACGACGACGACGCAGCAGCAACGCCATCGAGTATAGTCGCACAGTCACAGCCAAGTTAGCCTCCGCTCGTTGACATTTTGGCCGTGGCTATAGCAGGCGGCAGCAACAGACCGCAAATTTATTTGCTAGATTCATTCGACGCTTATATAAACACAAACACAAACGCACAACACATACATATACACATTCTGGGGTTATGTTAAGTTTGGCAAAGCATAAAATTCGGGTTTATTTTAATGCACCACACATTGTGTGCACCTGTTAGGTTTGGCCACAATTTTTGCAACATATTAATATTGAATTATTGCTGAGTCTAAAGTTTATAAAAAAATGGTTTCCATTTTTTCAAAATTAAATTTTGTTGTTGTTTTAATGCGAACTGCATGTAAGATATCATCGAATTATAAAACGCTTATAAATCACAATCGAGAATTTAAATTGAGCGTAAACTTCAATTAACCAAGTAAAAATTTTAAATTGAGTATAAACTTTAATTATTCGGTAAAATTTTGTGATTCTAAAGCAAGAAAATGTTGTTTTTTTACGACTGTTTCACGCAGAAGAAATCATATTAAATTAACATGAAATTTATACTTTTTCAGGTTAAAACTTTTCAACGATTGTGAATATGTTAATATAAACAAATTAAGTGCTTTAAATTTCAGTTGTCAGTGAAAATTTTGACATATTCTTGTATTTTTTAACAATATACAATGTTGAGCCAATAAGACAAAATGTTAATTTAACACTTTTTTTCACATTGATTTAAGCAAAATCTTTAACACGATACCTTAAATAGTGCAAATTTAACACTACATTTCGTAAAATTGAAAGTTCCTTTGTGACAAATTTTTTAAAATGTTAAATTTAACATATTAAATTAACACTGGATCATGTTATTTTAACATAACACTATCATGGCATTTTAATACCTAGACTCAGTATTAAATTTTCATAGAAAACTTTTTTAAACACATAAAATGTTGTAAGTTCTTTGAAAAAATACAAGATTAATCGAATTTATAAAAAACTGTCGAACATTTTCCACCATTGTATTAAATAAGTAAAAGCTGGTCAGCCTGACACCTATAATTTTTTATTGTATTACGGCCTGGGCTGTCGGTTTGTTAGTAGCGCCAGCTTGTTTTAGGCGGTTCAATTTAAAGTTCTAAATCACACGACGACACCTAAACACACACGCACACAACAAATACATGTATGTAAATGTGTGTGTGTGTGTACGACAAGAATGTTGTTGGTATGGGTTATAGTTGTTATTTTTGTTATTTTTGTTGTTGCTGGCAGTTTTACACAACCCACTCGAAATTTGTACACGTTCCGTTCGCTTCGGCCGTGTTTGTTCACGTTTTGTGTTGCCAAAACTGTTCGACCAACAACAACAAATATGGTAAAAGAAAAAATATGGCTGCCATGCAAACCGGAAATGTCAATTCAGCTCGAGGCGCCTCGCTTGCACATGAAAATTGCGAGAAAAAAATTCAAAAGTTTATTTTGTGTAATTTTTTGTGTTGGTTGTTTTTTTTTTCTTTTGTTTGTTTTGTTTTACCTTTTAATTTTATATCAACGCCGCCGTTGCACACCTACACACACAAGCATATCAACTTGTACACTGTGAAATAAATTTAATATTCTAGGAAATATTCAATGATATATCATCATTTGCGAAATGCATTTAAAGAAGCTATATTTGTCATACATAAAAATTAAGCTGGCTCATAAGTTGAGCTAAAAATTCAAATAAAACATTTTTCCCGCCAACTCTTTCGAAGCTCTTCATTATTTCACAGCGAAATACATTTTTCGTTTTGTATTTGTTTTGCTAGTGTATGCAAGTAAATGCAAAAATGTATCAGTTCAAAGTTATCTCACACAGTATCACGCGAAGCTCCGACATTAATTTGTGTTAGTTTATATGTGATTCTGTGTGTGTGTGTGTTGGTGTTTGTGTTGGTGTTTGTGAACTGACATTGTTTGCTGTTGTGGTTGTAGTTTAGCGCGTTCGTGTGTGTTCGATTTGTGGTCAGTTGGAAAATGTCATGTCCCTGCCATAACGAAAACTTGTCACATCTGCATGTGTGTGTATGGGTGTATGCGTGCATGTGAGGGATGTACTTTAAATGCAACCACAAAAGTGGCGGAAAATTAACGCGGAACGCAAAAATCAAAAAAAATATTTGTAAACACAAAGTGTGCGAAATATTTTATCGATATATATATATATATGTACTATATATAAATAAACTTAAATACAAGCACATTAAAATGTATATAAAAATTCGATGTGTTGTATATAAGTTCCTTCATTTTATGTCAAAGGAACACGTTTGACTTGTTCAACAAAGTTTTAACATTCAAAGTAGAGACTTTTCTATAGCATCACATACATAAATTGTACATAACTTATCTACAGTTATTCTCATTCGACACACATAAACACGTTGACTTTACAGGAAATATTGACGCAAAAGGAAATATTGATCAAAATATTTTAAACAATAGAAGTCATTATGACTTATACTTAGTAGATAAATAAAATACTAAATAATATATTCAATCTCATTTAATTAGATTTCTAAATAATTCCACCACGCGACAGCCCTCGAGTCTGGTTTGGTTGAGGCGCTGCCTGAGAGACATAACTCAGGCTCCAATTAGCACTATTGTGCCATTTTGATAAACCACTTGTGAAACCCCTGAAAAACCTGTCTATTCAAAACCATCTTGATTTGTTTATAAACCTACTAATGTAATCTATTTTAAAATCTGCAAGCTCGTTTAGACTTTCCATAGCGAATTTACCGAATGAACTATGACGTAAAGCACCCAGACTCGGGCACTCACCTAGGTAGTGGAAAACCGTTTCCTTGGATCCTTCTTGATTGCAGCTGCGGCATCTTTCGTTGTGAGGCCATCCCATTTTCTCGGCATGGTCTCCCATCGGCCAATGACCGGTTATAGTGAAAGTAATCCTATATATATATTTTTTCTTGGCTTTCTTATCAATTCATCGGTTCTTGACTTATTATATTTTGCCCAGATTTTCTTGGATATTTTGCAGGCAACAGTTTTAGACCATCTGATTTCTGCTTCTTGTCGAAATTGCATAAACAGCTTTCTTTTAATTGCGCTGAGAGGGCATCCAACTACCACTGATCCAACTACTGAACTAGTGTTATACCAACCTTATAGGTTAGTAAAGACTATATAAACTATGATGTGGTAGGACATCAACAAAATAAAAAGGATCAAAAATCGTTTAATATAACAAAATCTGTAGTTAAATATAAAATATTTGATTTTAATTTCATTAAGTATTCTTATAATAATTTCCATGTACAATATTCTTATATCTTATTGCTACTACATCCACTTCTCAAGAGTTCAATAGCAATAAAGGAAAGTATTTATTACAAAAGTTGAATTTGACATGCTTGTCCATTAAAATGAGAATATTAATAGGTTAACTCTGTCTTATAATTTTTGAACAACAACAAAAATATTAACCAATTTACCAGGCCGGAAAAAAATTTGGCCCATGCGTAAGCGTTTAAATAAGATAACTATTGATTCCAACCTCGCTTACAAAGAGAAAAGAAAGAAGTAGCAATTACATTCCTTTGGACATATATTTTGCCCATATCCAATGGATGCAATAGCTAATAGTGCTACCATTGAACTACTGCTGACTTTTCCTGTGAAAGCATTTTTCATTTAAAATTTCACGACTGGACTATTTTTTTTTTTTTTTTGTACACACTAAAATTTCAACAAGATGCAAAGTTTTGTTGTAAAGATAAAATTTATTCCACTACTTGAATCTTTTTTCTTATTCTGAAAAATTAAACCAAGAGACATAAACATTTCAATTATAGAATTAAAATTAAGTTTAGTTTAAAATTTAAACAATATTTTTGTATAATCCAGGATCAATTCTTACCCAGAGCAATGTAAAATTTTATATTCCTTTTCAACTCTCACCTTTTGGAAGGTTCAACAACTATAGAAAAAAAATATTCTTTTAGTTGCAAACAACCTTTCCGATCTGCCATTTGGATTCTGCTGCAAGACTGTAAATCCTGACATCACTTGAAAGACTCACCAAGTCACATTGAGGCAAGTTTTGATACTTCTTGGATATGACGCACAGAGAATTTTTCCATGAACAAATTAAGATGAAAAATAAGAATGTTTTCTTTTTTCTTTTTGGAAAACATTTTTTATGTACTATACTATAATGTATTGGCCATAAATTGAACCAATTCGAATAATCTTACCTTTCAGCACTTTTCCTATTATATAAAAAAAACAAAACAGATTCCATACATAAATATATCTGAACATTTTTTAACGGATGTAAAAAGTGTTTGTTTTTATGGGCGTTATTATTCCGACTACGCACACACTTATAAGTATACACATATTTATGTATATGCGTGTGCATGTTCGTTTGTGTGTGTATGAGTTTTAGTTTCATCAACAACACAAATACAAACTATAAATTCCGAGCGATTGCTCAATTACAAAAGTTTTACGCTCAGTTTTTGCATTTTTTTTTCATACTTCATTTTTGTTTTTTTGTAAAAATTGCGGCGCCGAATGCGCTGCCTCATTGCCTCCGACTGACCAACGACGACGACGACGTCGTATCCTGTTGCTGCAGCGCTGCATCCAGCAGGATAATGGCACCGCACCGCCATGAGTGCTCCGCCAGCCGCATCAGTGTGTCCAGTGGTCATAAAAACTCAGCTCACAGCTCCAGTTCCAGCTTCAGCGCCACTCACTCCACTTTGCACTGCTTCGCTCAATTCAACTCATATGCGAGCCATAAACATGCGGATTAGCAAAGTTTTGTGCAAAAGTGCATTAAGTATGCCTGGTTTTTGTTGTTGCTGTTGTTGTTGTTTTTTTTTCTGTTTGTGGAGTTTTCGTTTGCCCCAACTGGGCCGCCCATACCCATATTCCCATTTCCCCGCCATGGAATCTAACTTTTATTATTTTTTCGATGCAGACATTAAATTTTCCTTTTTTTGTTTTTGTTTTTGCTTGTTAGTTTTGCGCTTCATGTGGCCAGGGCAGGCGTGTGCGTTTTTGAGTGACCAGCGGCGAGCAGCAGCGAGGAACAAAGCTATTAAAAAGTTTTCCAGTTTTCTGTTCGTTGTGCTTGCGGATTGTGAAAGGGTCCATTAGTAGCGCGCCAGCACAACTTGTGGATGTGGACGGCAACTGATAATTGCGGCAATAAAATGACCTAAATTGAAAATGGAAAAAATGTCAAAAACCATTTTCTTTATTTTTTTTGTTGTTGTTTTTCTTAAATGTTTTTGCAATATGAAGGAAAAGCGAAAAACAATCAAATCGACAAAATGAATATCGCGGACTTCCTGCGTAAAGTGTCGAAAATTTTGTTTTTAGGGTAGGAAAGTATTTTCCAAGTTATTTGTTGTAAAGTGGTTTTCTTTTTTTTTTGCTTTGAGACAAAAAAACAACACTAAATACAATTAAAAAACAAAATTTATTCAATATTTAGAAAATTTAATTGAATTTCGATGTTTAAAAAAAATTGTGGAACAATGCTTCGATGAATTCGATTTCGATATTTCAATACAATTTTTGAAAATACATTTTTCGGTTACTTTAAAAATTAAATCTGACTTCACTAACGAAAGTTTATTGGCAATACAAATTTATATATACAAACAAATAGTTATTTCATCGTTATTATATAGAAAATAGCAAAGTCTAACCATAATTTTTGGACCTGTTTTCAAATCAAGTTTATAACTGATACTGATGTTCTTAGTCAAAATGGTTTCTATTTAAAAGGCTTCGTGAAAAAAACTTGTGCCTGTCGGGAGTTGTTAAATTAATCGGTAGCTAAGTAAAAGAATTCAATTTACATAAGTAAATGCAAAAGAAAGAATGTGAAATACAAAATTTATATTGACTAATTCGTTGGAATGAAAAACTAAGCTAAACTTAATAACAAACAAGTTTTAAATACCAATGTTGCAATAGTTTCAAATATCGAGTCATTGTCCATGAACAGGCATACACAGAAACACACAGACGCAAGCATGCATTTCCACACATATACAGACATATCTACAAATAAAGACTATAGTTGCGTTACGCTGGACCAGTTATGTTTTCTGGGTAAGAGCCTATTAAGAACCAAAATTATAAAAAAAGTGACCTTTAACTTCTGTGACCAAGTTTTGAAGTTTTCTCTGAAATTTTTTAGTATTTCTTTAAATTTTTAGTGTCAGTATTTCTAGCCTCTCAAATATGAAATAAGGCATTTTTATTAACAATTATAAAATTAATACTTTGCATATGATGGAAAACTGTTTTGATAATATGGTCACACTGCCTCGAGGCTTCTTTTCAGTCAGTCTTAAACTTAATTGGGTACTATATATTCAATTGGTTTAATGACGATTCCATAATACAAATATTTGTATTTTTTAATTTTATTAGCATCAGAGGTTAAATTTTCTATCTTTTTTAACAACAAATTGAGTATTATTCTTCATGAAATATTTTAAAAACTTTTCCAATAGAAAGTCGCACATTCATTTTCCAAGAAAACGCTCAAAACAACAACTTTCCCTTAGGGGCTTATATGACCGACTGTTCCTGGAAATACGTCCAATGTTGCCCTAGCAAGAAGTCGATTATTTTGGTCTAATTGGCGTAGGTATTTACATTTTAAAAAAAAAAGTTATTAAAAATGCAAATATATGTTAAAACTTTCAATAAAAAGCCGACTATAATATTTTTTAATATTAACAATGAATATTAAAAAGGAAGTAATGTAATTTTTGATATGATAGTCATGTTGTTTTTCTACGATCAATTTTATTTAATTAATACTTTTCCATATACGAGTATGTTGTATGGCTTAAAATCCACTTAGAGCAAAACTGAATTCTATTAAATAATTTTTCTTTGACCTCCTACATGATGGGTGGAACAGTTGTTTGTGGAATCCAATAACAATCGCGCTGTATAGTATCAATTATTTCCGAACGTAGTCATAATTTTGTTTAATAAATGACTTATTGATTAGAATAATTTTTGCAGAGTAATAAAAAGGCAATCAAGCTGTGAATTCGTATACAAATGGTGGACCAATTCAATATCAGATACCAATTCACACATGCACAGCGTAACAAAGTAGCTTTAAAACTTAAGTAAAAATCAAATGTTACCAATGTTTTCTTGCTGCAACAATCTTCCTTGAAGAACAACACACAAAAATCTTCAAAAGTTTGCCAAGAAATTTCCAATTAGATACTGTGCGTACTCGCATGTAACTGCTGAATGAAAAAAAAATTGATTTATTAATTAGGATTATACATAAAGAAAATTGTTGGAAATTATAAATAAAAATACAGCGACAATTCCTTGTAAGCATTTGCTAAACTTGTCAATGGAAAAGTTTACTTTGCTACGTATGACTGACATTAATAAAACTATATGATAAAACTAATACCAACATTTTACGCAGAGCCTAAGAAAAACTTGTCTACAACAGTGCAACATCACGAAAAAGAAAACTAAAACGAAAAAGTTCATTTAACTTTTACAGAGTTTCCCACTTGAGTTTTCTACTCTATACACGCGCTCTAGCCGCACCAACATTGTTGTGTTGCTACTGTTGCTATTGCTGTTACTGCTGGTTCAAGTTCAGCGTAAAACGTGCAACAATTTTTGCACAATTTCCGTTCATTAGTGTTGCGCCACGGCAATCAAATCAAATAAAATAAAATAGGGGAACACAAATGAACGAACTTTTAACCCACATCCAATTAAGACTAGAATAGTTTATTCAAACTACAACAGCAACAGCAACAACAACAAATCAAAAACAACACAAACAACAACAGCAACAGGGACAGGGACAACTCTACAAACTCAACACAAACTCGACAAAAGGACGAAAAGTATAATTCCTGGCAATGAAGAAGATGTAAGAAAAGTTCGTTAAAGGCGCCGCTCAATAATTTATTCTGCCAATTGACGTCACACACAAAAAACAACAACGAAAGGAGAAAAAAAAAGTATTCAAAAAGATGCTGAAAAGCTGGCAACTTTGTTGCGTGCGAATTGCTTTTCTACTTGACTGACCCAACGACGAAACGTCTGTCCAACGAATTGACCAAACGACTGAACGACCAACTTGGACGGGCAGCTGAATTTATGAAGGATACTATTTTGCATGTAACCCAAATAACAGCAACAACAACAAAAGCAACAATAACATCACAAAATTCACTTCAACGGCATCAAGAATAAATAAAAGGAGTTCTCTGACTTTTCTTTTGACTGCCAACCAAAAAAACTGCCAAAGGATATATTCATTCGAGTCTGCGGTTTGTCGTTTATATTGAAATAACTTAAAGTTTAAAGATTTATTTATCAGCTTCTATATTATAAGCTAATAATATTTAGGTCCGACAAATTGTGCACTTCTTTTAAAAGATCTGTAAGAAAAACTGTATCTCAAACTATTTCTTAAAGAGATTTTGACATTTTTCCTGAGTCCAAACATTTGAAACATTCTTGCAACAAAAACTAAATCCTTTAAAATATTTTCTCTTTCAAAGAAGTGTTTCGTAAGGATTCAGTGGAGTAGATAAAGACTTCCAATATTTTAGATATTTCCTATTCATTACCAAACTCTTCTTTAATAAAATAAATATATATTCCACAGAAATCGGAAGTGTGGTTCGCTGCTTTTGCATACTTTTATATACTCTTCGGAAAATTTCCCTCACACCCAAGAACTTATAAACATCAAGATGTTCTCTTGGAACTTCTTAAGAGATGCGGATGTACTTATTAACCACTTTTACATATGACTGCAAATATCGATAGATAGTGTCTACAGTTATCGATAATGTATCTGCTTAATTACAGGCATCAAATACAAAACTCTAGACTTATCTTAGTAATATTTCCATATACAAAACAGTTAAATTCAAATTCACGACTGAACAACTAAAATGCAGAGTATATGAACTTCGTCCTAACTCCTCGTAAAAATAACAGAATAGTATTTTTTTTGTTTCAAAAGTCAAACATACCGAGGCGGTTTATTGGGGTGGGGGCGTGGGGTATGCAAAGCTCGTCTAGGATGACTTTGCTACCAAAAGTTGATTTCTGACAAAACTTTAACAACAAATACGTAAAATTTGTGTTGGTAAATGCGTTATTGTTGTTGTTTCTCTTTCTACTGCCTCTCTTGCTTCAGCTTCAGCATCAGCATCAGCATCAGCATCTTTGACGTGTTGGTCGCTTTAGCTTTTCAACTGCTGCTGCTGCCGCTTCCGCTGCGTACCATTTCTTCTTCTTCATCTGTTTTCGTTGTTTTTGGGGTTTTTCGATCCCAATGGCAGCGGCGGTGGCGGCGGCGGCGGCGAGCATGAATAAATTTTCCAATCAACGTCAGTTTGTCTTCTTCGTTCGGAGTTTTTATTTGCTTTTTGCCTTTTCTGCGTTGTTGCGACCGAACAATACAAACGGCAAAAAAAAGAGAACATAAAACAGAAAGATGTAAAAAAAAGAAGCAGAATCGAAAACTGAAACAAAAACTTTCTACAAAAAGTTGCAATTTTTATGCGAACTTTTGTTGCGTACTCACTTAACCCTTAAGTTGACCTCGCTCGGCTTGCGAGCAATAACAACAACAATAAGAACAACAACAACAAAAGCGAACAACAACAGAAACTCGTAACAAGCAGAAAGTGTTAAAGGATGGCTTTATTGATGTGTTTCTTGTTTCTTGTTTGTTGTATTTTTTGTTTTCGTTTTTGTAGGACTATACGCAAAATCAAATTTAATATGAGGAGAGAATTTGTTCAGGAATTAGGGTCGAAGATGTCGATCAGTGAAATGGGACTTTAAGAGTATTCGCATTGTAAGAGTATTCGTATTGTTTAAAGAAAACAACAGTTGTCCTTAATAATGTTGCTTAATTTAACATTAGGGAACTACTAGGGAAAGGCTTTTCATGCTCTCAAAAATAAAAAATATGCACTAAAAAATTCAAAAATATGCCAATTAAAAATGCAAAATATGCACTAAAAACACCTTAAATATAAACTTAAACCTATTTCTTTTTTTTAATGATTTATTTACAAAACATAACACACGTATTTCATGCAAATAAACAAACATTGTGAAATATAAACAAAATTTGTACAAAATCAACAAAAATAAATTTGGCCCCATACCCGAGTCCATGCAAAAATTATTTGCCAATTCTTTCCGATGCCGATAAAAGGTCTACCTCTAGTAAAAAGTAGAAACAGATATTAATACTTATACTTAATCAGGATGACTTCGGTTAATATTTGAAAAGACATTTTTGGAAACAAATTTTAGAAAAATTTAACTTTATCTAAAACAAACAAAACATAAAAAAATTTCCAAAAAATATGCTTTTATTGCATATGCCAAACCATGGTATTATTGTAAAATATGCAAAATTATGCACCAATACGATTAAATGTCATATAAAAATAAGTTTCGTGATTCGACGAGATAACTTAACCACTTCACTTTTAAGATGACCAGTATACAAATGCATTTGCATAGAATTCCCTTGAATAGTCAAAAAATTAAATAATTTGTTGTTGTTTTGAATTTTTTTTTTTTGTAATACGTGTTTTTTAAAATATTCCAACTCAAACGATATTTTTGAAATACTAATATTGAAATAGTTTGGTCAAACGACTTAATAATCATTATTAATATTTGATTTCTTTGAATAGAAAAAGGTGAAAGTGTGTGTTAGTAATGAACCAAAACAATAACAAATACCAAGTCAAAAACGCATACAGAAGTATTCCTGCTATCGATGAACTCAATATTTTAATGAAATAAGTGGTAGGATACAAAAATTGTGTTTTCGGAAGTAAAAAAAAAGCAAACAAGCAAAATGACGACAAAACAAAATCAAATGCATTAGCACACAAACACACACACACACATACACACTACCAAACATATTAACACAGCAGGCAGCAGGCTAATAAATCAGAGCGTTAAATTACTTCATGGAAAGCGTCAGTTTTTAGTTTTCACATTTTTAATGCCACATATTCTTTTAATCACGCCACATGCAACACAAATGCATTCACTCGAATGTATATAACATATATCAGACTGGTTTTGTAGTATTTTTTAATAATTTATTTAAATGAATTGGTAATAATTTTCTAAATCAAATAAGTGAAATCCGTAAGTTGTGAAATAAATCACTGAGCACTTTGGAATTGAACTATGCAAGAACAAAGTAAATATAATTTTTTCTTCTGAAAATCTGGAACAAAAGTTTTTTCTATCTACATATATGTATATTGTATAAAAATGAATGTTTGTTTCTATTTTTCGTTGTACCATTTGCGCGTCTAAACCGTTCATCAGATTGGGATATAATTTTGGTGATTTGATATGCTCTCGCTCCGGAAGGTTTTGGGCAAAAAAATTTACTACGTCCACCTATTACTTCCACAATTTGTGAAACTAAGTAAAAATATTTGACTATTTCGCTAATATTGCTCCCAAATGAAATTTTGTATCCGAGTTTGTTGGATCACTTTCGATAACTTCACCAAAAATGGGAGCGATTGGTTCACCTACAAACTCAGAAACACTGCACAGGGGAGTAGATGGAAACTCCGCTAACTAATAACTGTATACATATTTTTATTTAAAACAAAACCTTCCAACGCCGGGTATTATAAGCTTGTTAAATAAAAAGCAAATTTCTTCAGGTTTTGTGCTTACAAAACTACTCCGGAGCACTTCATTAAATAATTTTAAAAATTATATGAAAGTGTTAATAAAATTAATTTAAATTTTTGTTATAACATAATTTTCGTAAAACCAGTCTAATGCATAAAACTACGGCTGCACGTATGTATGCCATTGTCCAACTGCGCCTATAGCGTTGATGTAGTTTAGCGTTCTAGCGTTAGTGCTGTGCATATTTAAGCGAAAAATAGGCGAGTTGGTATTTTTAATAATGAAGCATACGTTGAGGCGCAACAGAAAAAAAAATTTCGAATATGGTGAATCGGCGGTTGCACTATGTTAACCAGCGGCATTAACTTTAATTGCATAATTATGTAGCGTGCAGTACAAACACACAAACACAAACATTCACTTGCACGCAAACACTTGTCGCACACAATTGTGCCAAAGGACATTACTGCTTGTAAAGAGTGCAAAAAAAATAACAACAGCAACAACAACAATAAGAGTAAACCCAAAAACAAAATATAAACAAGACGAAATGCAAACGAAAATGCAAAATGCAGAATGCAATTAATGTTACTCATACGTCGCGAGGGGCGTATGTTAAAATGCAAAAATTAATTTCAGGTTGTTGTGTTTGCGCACTTTTGTTGAAATCTGCACATACTATATATGTGTGTGTGTGTGTGTGTGTGTGTGTGTGTGTGTGTGTGTGTGTGTGTGTGTGTGTGTGTGAATGTATGTCCACGTATGTTCACGTAGTCTGTCTCCGTGTGTATATACACTTATAGGTATGTGTTAAACTATTATTGTAGCTCAGACTGCCTGCCTTCCTGGCAGCTTGACTGTCTGTGCTTGTTGCGGCGCGTGCTTGAAAGTTTTCGGCAACTACGTACACAACTTTTGAATTTTGAAGTGCCACCACTACAACTACTACTATAAAATTTGCGTATGCACGTCTAATGAACATTTCTGCAGACAGCGACGCTAAGCATACAAAAACGTTCTTACTTATGCGCATGTATCGCTATCGCTTTGATTGTTTTGTGGCAGCTTAATTGCATTTGGCATGCAGTTAGCCCCCGTCTTTTCGCTTTGATTGCTTTGTGGCAGAATAATTGCATTTGGTAAACAGTTGTGCCCCATCTTCGCAGTTCAGAAAACTAACGAATTTTGACTTAATCAGGTTTTTAAATTATTTTTCTTAATTGGCATAATTAATGTAACGAGTTTTTTAAACTAATAACATTTTACATCATGCAAACAACTCAACAAATTAAACCACAAAAATAAATCTTAGAAAATATCTATCTTAGCATACTTTTATTATTGTACTTGCCTAAAATTATGCAGTGAATTTTTGATTCATATATAAGTTTACATAGTAAGAAAATGCTTTATGTATTATAAAATGTAGTAGTAAAAGTAATACTTTAAATTTTTATATACAAAATTACATTATTGACATGTAAATTATTAATACATATCTCTGCCCAAAAATCAAAGGCCATACCCAACATTTTAATGACGTAGTTTCTGTTAGCCTATATTAAAATACACAGCACAAAAAATTAGAACCTAACAGCCAAAAATTACGATTTATTGACATATACAAAAAAGCTTTTGTTCATATTTTATGCTGATTAGAGCCTTTGTACATTGACATCTAAATGATTAGTCCTATTCATAGAGAATTTACACGAAACAAAACACTTTGAATGTAAAACTTCAAAAATAACATTTATGAACAGTTATGAAAACCAATATTGTTAAAATAACATGACAATGTCAACTAACATGTTAACTTAACATGAAGAAGTGTCAATTTAAAATGAATTGTAGTGTTAAATTCAGCAGTTTTACAAATTAACAAGGCAAAAGTTATAATTTAACATGATATAGTGTAAAATTAACATTTTCAAAAGTCAACAGAACAAAAAGTGTTAAATTATGTTTGGGTCTCATTGGGCCAACGTTTCCTTTTTTTTTTTTTTAATTTTACAAGATTGGTCAAAACTGATATCTAAACACAGAATAAAATAAGTAACTCTTAAAATTTCATTTTTAACATGTTCGTAAGTGTTGAAAAATCTTTACATGCAAAAATTTTTTGTCTGCGTTTAAACTAAAAATTATAAAAAACTGACCATGAAGTATATAAAATATAAACAAAAATTTATTTTGATATATTTACAAAGAAAATTCAACAACGAAATGTTACGTTGCTGTTTTAATTTACTTTTTTTATAAGGGTTTCATTAAAACATAAAAGAATTTTCTACTTTTTTTTGTATAAAAAGTAGCTGAATAAAAACTAAAAGTATTCGGAACACCTCTTACATTGCACATGCGCTGCATGTAAAGAAATGCAAATTGTTCTTATGAATCTGCATGTGAAAGTCACTTAATGTGCGCCTAAAAGGCAATGGGGAAATATTTTTCATACACACACATACACACACATGCACACAAATTACCGTGCAATGATGGACATTTAACCCAGTTCGGCGGCGTCAAAGGAAGCGTATCTAGGTGCAAATTTGCGTAATAACTTCATTAGCCAAGGCGATTGGCGGCGGCAGGTGTAACGCTTCAGTTTTTAGTTTAAACTGGAAAATTAAAGTCAACTATTAAATTTAATGGAAAGCAAAATACAAACTTAAATTGCTTTCGTGTGCTTTAAAGTTCGTTGCAAGTACTTGGAATACTTTCTCTCTAAATATTCTGGACGCTATTAAAGTGTCTGCGTGTTACCCAAAGCGTTGCGACTTCATCTCCATAAAAATGTTTATTCAAAATGCGTTTTTTTTTTTGTTCGCTTCGCTTTTCTTTTCTTTTCTCTTTTATTTTTGTTTTCCTTTTTTGTATTTTCTTCAAGTAACGAGCAACGAAAGTAAGAAAGTATATTTGCCATTGCCATCGTCGACAATGAGAAGCGGCGCGAATTTCTGCAGGCTTTCCACTTCATTATCAGGACGCGCAACGCAGAGCAGAGCCGAGCAGCACCAGGACGAGCGTCATTTAGACAGCCATCCAGCTATGTAGCCATCGAGCCAACGAGCCAGGTGGGAAGGAAGTCAGGCGCTGCAGCAGTAAAAGCTTGGCGCGTGAGCATAGCGAATCGTGTCATAAATTATTCATATCTGGAGGTGTTTCGTGGCAGCAGAAGAAAACGAAAAACTTCTTATTTTTATTTTGGACGCCAGCGCCTTTTTATTTTGCCTTCTTTATATCTTTTGTGCACTTAGACTGAAGGAGCTAAGATTCTAACGCTTCAACTTGACAAAATAATTACCGATTATTCGGTTAATTTTAAATTTTAAATTTCTTTATACACAAATGAAATGAATTTACTTGATTAAAATGAATTTTATTGAAAAACTTAGAAATGAAAGAGTTAATAAATTAAAATTGTAAAGCTTAAAAGCTTAATAACTTTAAAACATAAAAGCTAAAAGAGCTTAAAAACTTGAAACCTTGAAAACTTGAAAATCGAAAACTTTAAAACTTGAAAACTTCTATAACCGTTAACCGGTTAAAGTCATCAACGAATAATTATATACCCTACAAGCGCATTTTCACTACAGCCTCTCAGCTGCCATTACTTTCACGCTTAGAATGTTGCTGTGTTGTTCTGTGGAGAACCAGCGACAGCAACAAATGAAATTCCGCTTCATTCGATAGCAGCAACCAACTTTAATTGTGCGCCACTACGGACAGAGAGCCGCTGTCAAAGCTCCTCTCCAGCATGCGTAAGTAGGTGCGGTTAGGTAGATGGGTAGATAGATAGATGGATAGCCTCAAATGCTTCAGCAACATCTCTAACGCAATAAAGTTTTGCCCCTTGCTGCTGCTTGCTTGCTTGCTTTCTAAACGAACTCGTATCTCACATTTTAATTTATGAAGCTTTTGTTTTGCTTTTATTTTTGTTGTTGTTTGGTTTTTTTTGTGAAATATCTTCGAAATTCCGAAACTAATTCGTATGCGTTGAATTTCATGCATTATAAATCAAAGTGTCGACTTCAACGCTTGCCACAATTTTTCGTAATTTTGAGTTTATAATTAAAAATGTTGACGTTAACTTTAAGCAATTGATAAGAAAAGATTTTAAATATAACAAGAGCTTAATGTTAAAATGAAAAATAAAGATCATGTGCAAATTTCGTTGGAAAGAGTAAAAAATTAAAATAACACAAGAAAGGACGCACGCACTTTTCACTTACAAAGTTGAAACAACAAAAACAACAACAACAACACACGAAAATCGACTTGCAAAAGTATGCAGCTGAACAAAAGAAAAGGGAAAAATAACGAAACAATTTTCAATGTAAATAAAAATACTTTGGAAAAGTCGCTCTTAGTATGGAAAAAAAGAATTCAGTTTTACTTTGAACTTAAAACAAAGCTGTCCAAAACGAAAAGTTTGGCCCAAAAAATTTACATTATCCTTGTGCGGCACACATGCAGCACAACAACGTTCGTCCGTCCGTCCGTCTGTCCGCCCGCACTCGAACCTTTTTCCGCCGCCCCGCTGTCCACACACCCATCCATCAGCACCGCGCTGACTGCGAAAATGTCAGAAAAGAAATTAAATTCCATTCAGCGCATTTTAATGGAAATTAATTGAAGTTCTCAAAGGACGAGAGAAAGACGCCACCGAAAACGAAGAAAACGCCGCGGCAGAACAAGAAGAAGAAGTCGAAAAAGACGGGCAAAAAAAAAGGACTCACACAAACAAGAAGAAAAGCAGTCAACACGGACGAGCCAGCTGGCGATGCAAAGCGACGACTGCTGACGAGTGAAGCTGATGCTGAGGAGTGTGGTGCTGGCTTGTTTAGGGGCAGTTACTTTGGCAGCGGGCATGAGGCAATGAAGCAGTACGCTGTTGCTGTTGTTGTTGTTGCTGTTGCAAGGGTATTGCACGCCGCCAACGATTTGCGCATAAGAAATTCTAACTTTTTACTTTGCTTCCTTTGTTTTTAAGTCAGCTTTTAACTTACTTTCTCTTTTTTTATTTTTTTTCTTTTGCTTAGCATTTGCGTTTTTACGATTTTTATTACATCCGCTAATGGCACATTAAGGCAGCCATTTTGTGGGCGGACGAAAAAGGAGGTGTCGAAAAGTTGGCAGAAGTGGCAGAAGGTTTCAGCGAATTTTGTTTAAACTGCTTGGCGTAGAAAATTGCGCGCTTTGATGAGCGCCAACATAACGTTGCACAGTACTTTGTGATTCGAATTTTGAAAAATAAAAACGAATTATGAAATTGTTTAAATAAAAGTGAAAGGATTGGAAATTAATATGAAAATTCATTTCATTTCTATTCATAATTCTTTAATATTGTTTTCAACTGGGAGAAGCTTTTTGCATATTTTCTTGAGCTTTGTTGTTCACATAAAATCAACATCGACGCAAGTACTCTGCGCCGCCGCAACTATCGATAATGTTTGATTTTGCTTTAATACAGATACCCGTTTTACGCAGCGCGCTCGGATGAATTAAGTATCCATTGGATGTAGCGGCGCTGGCTTGGCCTTTTCGGACGCGCGCTCCTCTCGTAACAAGGGTTCGCAAGGGTGTGCGGCAAAACGCTGATTGACGTTTCTTATTGGATTTTAATTAAATTCCAAGCGATGAGCAGCATTTATTCATGAGTTTCAGTTTCTCTAATTTTTGTTGTCGATTTTTTATTTCTTTCTCATTTTCATTTTCGTTTTGGTTTGTTTTAATTCGGGCGCAAAAATTCAGCTTTCCGATGGAATTTTCCAATAGAAAAGTCATTAATTTATATTTGCATATAATTAAAAAGGCGAAAATGAATGCTTCGAGTGGCATGAGACATGGCCATGAAACACTAATGAGCACACAAATATATATTCATACAAAAGACGAAAGAATGGAAGCACTCAAAATGCGAAAAAAAATTCACAAGAAATGTGCGAGGAAATGAGGAGACGACTTACTAATTGGGCAGGAAAATCAGCGAATCCTTTTAAATAATTTAATTGCCAGTTGTGAGCGCACAAATTGATCTCATTCTTCTTCTAATTTGTATGAAATATTATTTTCTTCCTTCTTTTTTTGGGGACACTCTACAACTCTCGCATGCATTATAAATTAGCTGCCGCAACCACTGACCTACAAAGCCATCTTCGACTGCTGCTCAGCCACATTTGGCCAAACGACCGACCTCTTCAATTGTGGCGCTGCAATCGGCATGCAGCATATCCGGTCCCATGCTTGCCAAGAAGAAATAATCGAACAAAAAAAAAAATGAATATATATTTTGTATAAAAAGAAACGCAGGCGAGTGATAATTCATTGAATTTCATAAACCGGAGGAGAAAAAGAAGAAAAAAAAACATTGCCTCTCCCGTTGCAAAGCTGTGTTGTCATTGCCTTGTATGCCTGTGCCCGGGGCGCTCTCGAGGTGCCCTCTGCTGCCGTTGCTCTTATCCCAATCCTAACATCCGACCATAATCGAAATAAATCGTCGTTGTCGTCGGAGTCGTCGCTGACGCAGACGTAGACTGTTCATGCAAGCAACCACAGCTCAGTCGACCCAAGTAAACCGCAATGCAATGCAGCGACATTGCACAGTGGGCAACATGGCCTTTCTTAATCCTCAGTATCTTATGTGGGAAATGTAAAAATTTTGAAAAACGCTCTTGAGATTAAGATTAAAATTTGATTAGCAGAAAAAAGGTCTTCTACTTGGCAGCATATTCTTGATCAATCAAATCAAACTTTCGTAATTTTTCCATAAAAAAATCTTTCACTGGGAACGAGAAAATTTGTTTGAAGATATCGTCAATGTGATCTTGAACAGAAACAAATTTCATCTAGAAGACGCTTTCAATTCAAACAAGTTTTCTATGGTCTAGAGTACATCGACCACACCAACCAATAAGCATTAGAAAAATTATTTCTACATACCAGTGGTCAGTACAACTACTTTATGAGTTGGTCAATCTTTAGCAGACCCAAGCCAACTTCCCAACAGTTAGCTTAAAATTTTTTGTAGACCAAAAGCGAACAACTATTGCCATTGTAAGAATATCTCGACCGGCTTCGTCATCCAAATCCTGCATTCAGCAACAACTTCACCGCTTTACGCTCCCTCTTCTCCTCCTCCTTTTCCTCCTCCTCGTCCTTCAACATTGAGCGAGTGCGCGCGCGGCGAACATTTTGTCTTGAAAGGCGCACAAATTTTCCTCTCGACTACACCGCAACATAAATTGCACTTGCAGCAGGAGGCGACTTTGTATGACTCTGTGTATGTGTGTGTGTGTGCATGTATGTATGTAAATATCTCTGTATATGTCTGTGCTAAATGCAAAAGGACTTGAGTGCGGCGGCGACATCATCTTCTGCTGCGCGTGCATCGGAAGCGCATTTCAGCCGCATCCGCACATTCATCGCAATGGAAAATCGTAATCGTAAATTTATGAGTGCGCTCATTCGGATTTTGTCATGCATTTTCATTCTTTATTTTTCATTTCATTTTCTTATTTCTTATTTCGTATTTACTGCGTTGCAGCGTGGGGTGGGCTTGGGTTTGTGGAAGGTTAGAGTGGATACTGTATTCTCGGACACATGCACTACTCGGACGCAAATGCTTGGCAACTCTGACTGTTGGATTTGTAACATACACAATGAAAAATTATTTTACATGATTCAATGTAAAACAAAAAATATGAAAATTATGTTAAGTATTATTTTAAAGTGATAAAATGCCGGATGTATATTCTAAAAGTTTCTCGGAAAGTTACCTAATTTTTTTTGGCCATTAGTTCCTTTAAAGACTTAATAAATATTGTTGCTAGATTTTCCTTTAATAAGATATTTCTTAGTTTAAATGCCCAAGAAGTTATCATGTCTGTTAAAATTTCTTTATTCAAATTTATTTAAAATATTATTATATATACTCGTATATATATTTTTTTTCATGTAGAACTGCTCGCTGTCGCTGGCTGAGTGGCTGCAGACCGCAGATAAAATACTTTGGCAAGTTTTGAAGCTGCAATTTGTGCGCGTCGAAAACTTTTCCCTTTTCGCAGCAGATTCCTATTCCGATTTGGATTTTGGATTTTCACAAAATATAATAAGTTGCTGCTCTGTGCTTTAGCTGATTGAGTGTGAAATCGTTGCGGCGTGCTCTGCCCTGCTGCAGCGGAAGGGCGCAAATTTATCGATTTTGCAAATGTTGAACTTTAGAACTCAGCCGTGGCGAAGAAAGCGAATACATTTTTAAATACAAATAAACGAGACAATGAATTGGAATTGGAATAACATTCGAGTGTTCAGCGTTTGACATGCGCCAGAGTTTACATAGTCTACTCCGTATCACAACAACTTCATGAACGCAAAGAAAAATAATCGGAAAAAGGTGCGGTGCGCTGCGTCTACGTCTGCGCGACACCTTTGAACCGCAACAACTGCTGCAAAGGCGCGGTGCCCTGTGCACGTTTGTCAACACTTGCTTGGGCGCTGCACAGCGGATAATTCGAATACACTGAAACAAGAAATATCGTATACCTATAGGCATTATGTATGTATATGACTCCTCATTTTTTTATATACCAATTTTTGTATGCAGAAGTATTATCATTAATTCTTCATTATCATTTATAAATTGTATTGGTAATGAAACAGACATTTAAATTGAAATTGAAAAGTAATGATAATGAAATACACTATAATTGATAAACTTAATGTAATATGAATACAATTCTAATTATAAATTCAAAATTCAAAATTAATAATATGATTCATTAGACTAATAATTAAATAAAATATAATGAAAATAATTTCATTAGCAATAATATTTTCAATTGAAACTAAATTTAATTAGCATTACTTACATAATTTGTCTATTTTGCAAAGCAGGTTAAATTTTATAAATTTTATTGTATTTAAATCGATAGAACTCGCTAAGAATTTTTTTTTTTAAATAATCAATTATAATGCTAATTAAATTAAGATTTCATTGAAAATATTAATTCTTAAATGAAAAATTTCATTACTTTCTACTTTTGATTTATACCTTTGCAACTTTTCATTACTACTGAATTTATGCAATTATACTTAAACAAAATTATAATTTTTCATTACAATTTGTAAATACAATATAATAAAATCTCCATTGCATTATCATTACTATTAAATGCTAATGAAATAACTAATGAAATAATTCATTGTTCCCAACTCTGCTTTATACAAAATTAATGTATGGAATTTATTAAATTGAAATTTTCACAACAATTAAAAGAAGCTCCGAATTTCTTTCTCGTGTATAAATAACAAGTACTGAAAATGATGAAGGTACAACGAAAGCGCTTTCTAAGCGCGGCGGCACACCTCTCAGTGAGGCTGCGCGAGCGAGCGTTGTCGCGTTGTTCATGTTACAAGCTGCACAAGTTAATTGCGCACAAATTGTTGTTAATAATCGCACTTGCACTGTACTACTCCAAAGCAGTTCAACACCAGGCAGGCATTGTGGTGCTCTCACGTCGAAGGTGTGTAAATGTGTCGAACTTTATGTCTATGTCTATGTGTGTGTGTGTGTGTGTGCTCCAGTCTATGTGGGCGCAAACTCAAAACTCATTTGCCACAAAAGACGACTTTTGTGCTGCGACAAAGATTCGTATCGGCTTGATTCAGTTTTTCGATCCATCGTCGTCGTCGTTGTCTGCCTCTCATGACTGGCCCGGCCCGGCTGCAATGCTGTATGCACAGCAATTTAACAAGACGACCGACCCCTGGCTGGTTGTTTTGGTTGAGCCTTCACAATTAATTGCGGAAATTAATTTTGAGTTTAGGTGAGTGCTTGCGGTGCGCTTCGAATAAATGCAATTTGTCAATGTGGACTTCAGGCTGGCACTTTAAGGATGTGTCTAAAGAATGTTTTTGTTTTTTTTTTTTGTATTTCCTACTTTTTGTGGTTTATTTCTGAACATGAAATTTCTTGTGCATCGATATATGATATTAATATATGATAAGATATATTTAGGTATTCTTAAAAATTCATTTAAGTTATTTATTGAATTGAGTAAAACCTAATTTGACTGATAAAGTTATGCTTAGAAACATGACTCAACTATTTCAGGTACCTGGCAGTAATGACAGCGCTCTCTTGCTGAGCTAGAAACACTTATCAAAATCCGTTGTCAAGGAAACCCAAATTATAAAATTAGAAATAAATGAAAAATCAAATGTTTAAGTGTTTCATATGATGATTTTGATTAGTTGAGCGAAAGTTGCTTTCACTCTCATTCTTTTTGACACTGAAACCACTCTGTCAATTACTACAGGTACCTCTATCCAAAATGTATCCACCAAAGTTTGCCAGCTTGATAGAGTACTCTTATAGTCAAAAACTAAATGTCAATTTCATATGAAAGAAATTTAGATTTTACATTTTATGACATTTGATTTTGACTATAAGATTATCAAAGAGTGTGAGATCTGAAATCCTCCCACTGCCTAGAACACAGATTTTTTTACAGATTATTTGTAACAATTCACTATTCTTAAATGAGTCTAATATACATATTTGTTATCTAATCAAAAATTTTCTGATTACAGATGACTCTAATATTAGGTGTACAATAAGTTTTTTGTTCATAAAATAATATTTAAACGATTTTAAACGATGTGAGACTGCTTGCTGAGTGACTTCGAAACTAAGTGCAAGTTCCTTTTGTGTTTGAGACGAATCTTCACCCAATAATTTCTCCAAATCTGCATCCTCGTAAATTTTCGGCCTTCCACTGCGATCTTTGTCTTTTATGTCAAAATCACCTTTTTTAAATTTTTGAAACCACTCACGACATGTTCTCTCACTCAAAGCATCCTCATTATATGCTTCTACGAGCAATCGATGCGACTCAGCAGCAGATTTTTTTAAATTAAAAAAATAAATTAAAAGTTCCCGCATGTGACACTTAGTTGGCTCAAATTGAGACATTTTTAGATGAAGAAAAATATATGATGCTAATGCGAACTTAATAACATGATAAGCTTATGTTGTTCTGGAATAAACAAACTAATTTTCAAGTAGGTTACCATCTGCTAATTCCAACGTAAACCTCGTGCCACGTCATCTTTCTCAAAACGGAAACTTATTTGTACACCTAATATATAAAACAACAAATTTTTGATAATTTTTGTAACCTTCGTACTTTTATATTATACGATTTTCCAAGGTTTAGATTCTGTTTATTAGTTGCATATTGATAACAGAATGAAGATTCCTTTACAGTAATCGATTACAGTTTATAAGTATTGTTATTTTACCTAATGTCATTTTATACAATAAATTCTTATTCATTAGACAATGATTATTCAGAACAAATTGTTACTTGCTACCAAAAATTCTTACCTACTTTAAAATTAGCGCACCACGTTTCCAATTTCACCAAAATGGCAACAACAAAGAACAAGTCCATAGAGACACACCCAAACAAAATCCAACTCAACCCATTTGCAAATTACAAAGGAACACAGCAATTTACTACGACTTAGTTCAGACATGAACGCGATGCGGTCTCCTTTTCTTGTATTTTCGGCAACATTTGGGCTGACACACAAAAATTTCCATTTCGCTCATGGCCACTACAGGGGCAAACAGATGGACAGACACACAGACAGACAGACGCAGACAGACAAACAAATTCGTCAGTTGCACAGTTTCGGTCGTCGTTTCAACACCGTTTCTGCAATTTCCGGTGAGTGCTTCCGCATGTGCACATCTGCCACGCCCGCCGCCTGCTTTCGTAAAACCTTTCCAAAATTGCAGTTGCTTTCGAAATTGTTCGTTTGTTGTTGTTTTTTGTTTTATTGTTGTTGTTGTTGTTGTTGTTGCTGTTGTTGTTGTTTTTGTTCTTGTTGCCGGCTGTCAGCTGAAGTAGCTCTTATTTGCATGTTCCCCGTTCCACTTTAACCCCAACTTTAAACCCGTCCCGCCAGCGACAGCTTGTCAAAGCAAACGCCTTCGAAATTGTACCGGTACCAAAGTGCCAAAGTCCAAAGCATACGAATTTTACTCATTCATCCATAGCAGATTCAGCTACAGGGTGTCTCATAGTCGTATTACCCATTGGCAATCGTACCAACAACAACAACAACAACAGTAGGAACATCATCGTCATTTTGTCGTCGCATCCAAATCATTTGCATAAATTTTCGTTGTCGTTGGAGCCTGCTGCCCAGCCCAACCGATTCCAAACCCGTTTACACCCCACTCACACATGCCCCCCCCCCAATATCCATTGGGACTCGAACCCGCCACACAGCCGTGGCGGATATTTCTCTTATGTACCGTAGTCTAAATAAACACTCCCGTTCAATTTCATAAGTCCATCGATTTATGTGAAATATTTTAAATATATATTTGTCCAGAAGTTTTAATATTCTGGAAATCGGAGGAAATTTCTAACCATCAATTTGAAAAATAACTTCAAATACCCGAAAATATCGGATCAGAACCCAATTTTCGAAAACTAATTAAATCGTTATTTTCTCACAATTTTCTTGCTCAAATCTCCATAACCAAATCCTAAACTAAAAGACAATCTCCATTCAATCGAACCGCAGTGTATCACGTATGAACGTGAATTTGGTTTTTGGCCAATGTTGGCCGCCTCGTCATTTCAAGGGATTTGTACTTGTACATTTCAATAGATACGCGGCGGCACAACGGCAGCGGCCGCTGCTCATGTTCATGTCGTACTTTGGAGCCGCTGCTTGGCATATGTTCCGTCACTTCCGCTTTTGGCATCCGGCGTCAACGACGAGTTTCATGGCATTGCACGCTTCCGGTTCTACTTGGTACGGTTTTGTTGTGGCAACACACACACACTCGCACACTCACACAAACACACATACATTTCCACCACAACGGTTTAAAGTATTTTTTTAAATTTTTCAACAAATTTTCCACCGACAAATCGATGACTTCTTTGGAATATTTCTGCACAGCTGCCACCATTTTGAATTTCAATTCGCTTGACTCATATGCGGCGGACGGTTTAGTGCCAGCAAAACGCCCACATTTATGTGTTTCTATTTTATTTTCATTTTTACTCTTATTTGTTATTTTTACTTTTTCGGTTTTCGGTTTTTGTTGAAATTTTTAACCGAGTCTCTTTTGCGACATATTTTCTTCTAATTTAAAATTCAAGCGCCACCGTTGGGAGCAACATCGCCCTTAGTCGTCGGCATCGAGCTGGATTTTTGGGTTGAGTAGTGGCATTATTTATGCATACAGTGTAGTTTTTTATTTTTTATTTTTTGTTGTTGTTTTTTTCTTGTTTCTGTATGGCTAAAATAACATTTGTGTTTAGACGAAAATCGAAGGGAGACTATTTCCTTAAAGCTTGTCATATACGAGTATGACTTACTTACACACATTAAAGTATAAAATATGATAATAGCGAATATAACAAATAATTTTAAGTATTTTTCATAGTTTTCTTGTATTCTTTTTTTAGATTTTACTATTTTGTTTTGTCGCTTTTATAATTTGAATAATTTCATTTAAAGCAGTTCAATTTATTTTGTTCGTTTTTCAAAGTTTAAAGAATTAAAGATTTGCTTTAAAGCTAAGAACATTTAAAGCAATTTTTTTGAAGTACATATTAATAAAATGCTGTATGAGATAACGCCACAGGAAGTAAAGCCCCCAAAGAGAAAATTAAGTTAGGTTCTAAATTGAAAACATTTCTTCAAAATTAAATTCCAACTCAACTTCAAATGTGAAATAACGCCAAACAACTACAGTCGTGTCTGGATATAAGTAACTAATTATTGCAAGGACTTGTCACTATATCTGGGTTGTTTACTCTTTTAAGGTGGACATTTGTTGTTCTTGAGTTCAGAAATTGACTTTTGAACCGCTTTTTCTCGTAGACTTCATAGTGACAGTATACCAGCATTATCAGTAGAGTTTGTATTTTTTATTGCTAACTGCTTGAAGTTGCTTTCAAAGTTTCGATTGTTCACTATTTAGAGTACCCCATGTAAAAATTTATGTATCGAGGTGTTCATGAAAATGGGCGAAGTTCTATCAATTTTAATCCCACTGACGTAACTGACGTAAAGCTACAACGGAGAGTAACGGAAAGTTTCGCTAATTACTTATCTTACACACTTTTCTATTCAAAGTAAAACCCGAGCAATGACGGATACTATTAGGTTTTTAGGAAATAAATTCACAGAGTATTTTAGTAAAGCTATAAGTAAAACAAGAAGTTTCATCGTACTTTATGCCAAGTTTCTGCTTTAAGGGCAGTTGCAAATATTTCAGGTTACTCGCGATTGCATTTGCTTGTGCTTTTAAATTTCATTTTGGACAGGCACTGGACAGTATTTGCAAGTCAAATATAAAATTCATTGTTGGAACCGAGTCCAAAAAAACCTTCCTAATATTGTTCATTTGATTTTGTTTCCAAATTGTTGACCGATCTGAAATTTTGTTGTCGCAAGATAACATTAAGAATATTTTTAAGCTGAGTAAATATTTCTAAGAGCTTAAGGTCCTTTAAACAAAAATTCTTATTAAACTTTGAAGGAATTAGGCATTTGGCATATTAAGCAAGTCGACCAACTTTATCATTATCCACTCATTGTTAGGATCTTCATTAATATTATACTATATGGTGCTCCGAGTTTCAAATTCCTTCGGGAGCTATAATGGCCGTCCTTATATGGTGAAATCTGTTTTCTCCTTTCAGTTCTTTATTTTAGAAAGGTATCCATCAAAAAGAAAAACAAATCAAAATATTTGCACAACAAAAATGGTAAAGTTATAGATACAAAATTTATGAAATTTAAATATGAGGCAACTTTAGCAAGATCCGGCTGGGGACAATTGCATTCAGTCAGTTAGGTTGGCTGCTGCGCCGCTTGGCATGTTAACAAATATTTGCAAAAGCTCTGCAATGGCAGAGGTAAAAAAAAACGCGTCTGAACGCCGCACTTTGATGGGGGCTACGTATTTGCATTTTGCATCCCTAAACATACACAAATACAAATATACACATAAATACATACACAATCACACGGGCACGGGCAACGGCACACACACTCAGCGTACACACACTCGAATGCACTTCGGCATTCACTCACGCTTATGCAAATACGCTTGCGAAAGTGACCAAATGACCATGTAAACGCACATTCGAGCAAATGTTGTTTTTGTTTTTGTTGTTGCCGATGCCGCCACGTTCCTACGCAGCAAACGCTACTTGCCGCATCCTCCTCTTCGCGGCTCGATGTTGTTTTTCATTTGCATACAAAAAGGTAACGTCCCGCAGTGGCAAGAGGAAGCTTTTTGTTTTGGCTTTGCAGCGGCTGGCAATGTTTTTTTTTTTTTGTTGTTTGTTCGTTTTTTTTTTGTTCCTGCCAATGTGTACGTTACTTTGTGCACCACATTTCGTATTTGCATATAAGTTGATGTTGGGATAATTAAAAATATTTTTTTTAGAAATCGGATGAAAAACATAAAAAATCTGTAATATAACCTAAACCAAAGAGGCGTGGTAGGTATGACAAAGCATATACATAAATGATCAGCGTCGGATTCTGAGTCGATTTAACGATGTCCGTCTGTCTATCTCAGCTATTACAGACGTAGTTTAAGATCTATCGATAAATTTGGTATGTGAGTGAAGTAATAAGATGGGCCAGATTGGACCAAAACTACTATCCCCTCTCATACAAACCACATAATGCGAAAAAAAATTAATTAAAATAGTTCCAGTACAAATTCAATACTGAACACTTAAGTTGTAACACGAAACTGCTCCCAAAAAAATGGCGTGAGCCGATAAGAACAACGCCCATTTGTAATCGTGTCATTTAGCACTTATATGCTAAAAGAAGCATATTTTTGTATGTCACTGAAATGGCGGCGGGTTCATATACCCGCCGCAAAATCGGCACAGTTGACCGATTTTGCACATTATAAAACTCAGCGAAATTACTAAAATCTTATATAAAAACTCGATATTTATTAAACCTTCCGACAGATATGGTCAAATTGTATTATTATTTCGATGCTGATCAATTGTCCACGCCAGCTAATGGACGTTTCAAATGAACGCCTGAGCGTGGTATAGCATAGAATAATATTGTACTTATTGCATCAAATACAAAGACGCTTGAGTATATTTATATATACATACATATAAGGAATGTAAAATAGTCAAATTTACAATTTTACAAACTCTATTAATAAAAATGTATCCAAAATGCTCGGTGAGAGGGCGGCGACTGCACAAAAACATTTTGCTAAAAACAACAAATACCTTCTCCTGTCTCATCGCGTCTCCTGAGCTTCGAACCCAGGTCTTTATACACCGTAAGACAATACACTAACCATCGTGCTACATGCCGCAGGTAAAAGTAGTGAAGTCATTATTTAAAAATCAAATTTTAAACATACTCAGAGACAGTTACTTAATATACAAATAAAAGCAGTTTAATAAGGCACGGAATAAAATTAAAAAAATCTTGTGGCAGGGCAAAAAATTAAAATCGGTAGGACCGACTAAACCTTTTTTGTATATATTTTTTTTCTTTAAGCATTCTTGTTCCGATGTTGCCAAAGAAATATCAACATGAAGAGCTCTTTTGAGGTTTGTTTTTATAACAGCCGTCTCTTCTCTCCACGGACTCCGCACTCGGCATATATTTGGGTGCTTTGAAGCGGTCACCATGTACCGCCAGTGCCAATGCCACCGTTACCGCTGCTTCTGCTGCTGCTGCTGCTGCAACTTACATTTACGTTCAGGCGGCTTTACATTTCGTGCCGTATGCAAATTGTAAATGTCCAATGTCCACCTCTACGCCAACCGTCTGTGGCCTTACTCCCACGAATGAATAAAACGCATTGCATCGCGTTTGTTTGTCCGTCCGTCCATCCGTCCGTCCGTTCGTCCAGCTGTCTGTCGTCGTTACGTTTAATTGCAAAAAGGATTAAGGCACGCGTAAAACGTATGCCGAGCAAATACTTTTGTGCTTTGTACAGGACGTGCTCATTTGTGTATGTTTGTGTGTGTATGTGTATGTGTATAGTATAAGGTAAGCATGAGTGTAAGTGCGTGCGTGCGTGCGTGTTGCATTGGTATGAAAGGCATTTGGCATGCATGCAGCATGCCGCATTCAATGCTGTCGCTATACAACAAACTTGGCTGTGGTTGGTTGGTAGTTCCTGCGAATTGTAAATAATCTAATTTGTATGGCGCTCAAGAGTTGTTATGTTGATTTTTTTTTTTTTCGTTTGTTTTGTTTTTTTCAAAAGGGTGTATAAAAGCTGATCAAGATAATTTTAATAATGATGAAAATCGAGAGCTTAAATTTGTTTGATAAACATTAACTTGTATTTAAGGGAAATTCACTTTGTCCAAGCTGACATTTTCTATTGAAAGGTTTCGCTCTGCATGATGATGCAACAAATATTTATGTCTGCAACAATTTGATGAAAAAGGATAAGTCGACTCGGCACAAAATTTTAGTTAAATACTTGCATATAATATAGGATAAAATGTTTTTCTTAAATTTAAATAATGTTAAACTAAATGATATATCTTAAAGGTAAGTGTCATAATTTCGATTCTATAGTATCTGAATTTTTTCTATATGATAATACCTGATGGCACACATAATAAGTTTAGAGCAGATTTAAATGATTTATTTTCAAATCTAAATAGAAGCCAATATCTTGAAATAGATCTGTTAATATACGAAAATAGTGAGATTTGAATATAAACTAGCCAGAGCTACTCAAAATACTAATTTGATATAAACCTAGCATAGGTTTTATATTGGTTGTTAGTCACTTAGCTTACCAATCGTCATATAAAAAAGTCTTAAAACAATGTTAAAGATTTATTAAAATTAAATGTAAGAATTGAAGTAAGTATTATTATTGTCAAATTCGTGGAACTAAATTTATTTCCACCTTAAAAAATCCACATGACGCCATATGCACCAAAGGAATAGAAATTATATAAGCATATATATAAGTATTATATGAATATATTCAAATCAAGTAACAACTTATATATGACTAGTACCTGTACCTGATTGCAAAACCTTCACAAAATGCTTGTCAAAAATTTTCCTATTTCAGGCGAACGACTTTCATTACTTCTTCTATAGATTTCGTCTTAGTTTTGATATAATTGATGCAAATTTATATCTCATAAACGTTAATTTGCTAATGACCGATGAACTCAAACTGTGAGCTGAACATTTTCGGTCTAACAATTAGGAAAATATCAATATTTAGCAACTTCTTTGAAAATAAACTTAACCAAATTTAATTACACGAAAAGCATTCAATTAAATGAATATATTTATGTACATATATATACACGTATATATGCACGAATAAATTAATAATTGTTTACAATATAGCAATATAATTTTCTGCATTTATTTATAAATTACTCAAGATAATATTCCGAATGTGTTCAGAGCCTTTGTTGATTAATTGCGTTAATTGAGTTTCGCACACACACACACACACATACATATTTACAGACAAGCGATAAGACGTCGTAAGCTGTATTTAAAGCCATGACAATCTCTTGTTCAACTTTACTTCGAACACATCAAAAGTCATCATCCAGTTGCGTTGCAAAGCAATTTCCTTAATAAGCACAAAAACTTAACGCTGAGCTTGAGAGAATGCTGCATTTTGGCATTTTAATACTGCTGCTGCTGGTACTTATAACGTTGCTTTACTTTTATCTTACATGGCACTTTGATTACTGGATTAAACGTCAGATTCCGGGCCCGACGCCCAAACCACTTTATGGCACATTTCCAGGCACGGTGACAGGCAAGAGAAACTTTATCTACGATTTAGATGAAGTGTATCGGTAAGATGGATTTACAATTAATTATTGTAGATGCAAATAAAAGAAGTTTTTTTTTATAATTTTAGCAAATTCAAAAGTCAATCGAAATTCGTGGGCGTTTTTATGACCAGAAATCCACAACTTATGATTTTGGACCCCGATTTAACCAAGGAAGTGTTGATCAACAATTTTAAATGTTTTCAGGACAATGAATCCTCCAAATGGGTAACATTTTAAAAACCTATTTATGGTAAACCATTTAATATATATTATACAATTCCATAGATGAATCGTGATCTAGAGCCAATATCCAGTCGAAATCCTTTTGTACTACCATCAGCAGATTGGAAAATTAAACGCGCCGAAATTGTGCCGGGTCTAACATTATCTAAAGTGAGTATTCAGCTGTAAAAAATCTTATTTATTATGAAAGTGGACTTGACTTTGAATGAACTTTTGATGTGAACCTTAGTTTTTTTAAATGTCTTATGAACCTTTGCGGCTATAAAATATTTGATTCCAATAAGGTCGAATTTTAAACCAATTTTATAACTAGGTCAAAGGCATGTATCCGATTATACAAGATGTCTGCAAGAAACTGAAGAAATATCTTACCGCAGAGTTAAAGTCGGGCAGCACAGTCTTTGACGCCAAAGATGTAAGTATGATATTATCATTTAAGTATATATATACATATATAGAATAAATTTCATTTATAGTTTTCGTTACGCTACACTGGCGAAGTAGTCGCCGATGTTGTTTGGGGCATCGAAGCGGGCACATTTAACTCTACGCCCGACCATAAGGAGTGCACCTTTCTACGCATGTCCAATCGCATGATCGCACAAACATTCCACGCGTTCACTTACTTCTTTATTATTGGAATTTTCCCCATAATTCGACGGATTTTTAGTGTGCGCTTCTTTCCAGAAATGACCGATAGGTTCTTTCTTAATCTCACCCATATGGCATGCAATATGCGAAAGTCTCTTTCGAAGGAGTGTACGCGTCAGGACTTCTTGCAGCATCTTGTCGAGCTGCAGCAAAAGAGAAATCTAACTGATGTCGAAGTGGTGGCACATATGCTGACATTTCATTTCGATGGATTTGAGACCTCGGCCACGTTAATCAGTCACTGTTTGTTGTTGGTAAGTTGCGATGGGAAGAGGGAAGAAGAATAAATGCATGTACATGCAATTCTCTTTTAGCTTGCCCGCCATCCGGACGCACAGCACAAACTGCGTCAGGAAATTGTCGAAAATCTAAGCGCAGGAGACACAACCGACATCGCCTTTGACGATCTGATGAAACTGCCGTATTTGGAGCAATGTGTTGCGGGTAAGTGCACAACTGATTTGCAAATCTCTCAACACGCTGACGACGACTCCATTCGCCTTGCTTCGTTAAGTCATACTTAATTTTCCCATAGACATAACATAACATCGATTTTTCCCACACAAAAAATTGCTCCACAGAGACGTTGCGCATCTTTACGCCGCTGCCCTTTATGTCGAAAATCTGTACCGAGCCATGTCTGCTCGAGAATAGCGACGGCAAATGCCTGCAGGTGCAGACCGGCGATATTTGTCTGATATCATTGCATTCGTTTCATCATGACGAGGATTATTTTGTACAGGCGGAAACCTTTATGCCGGAACGGTTTGCGGATGAAAATGGCGGCACAAAGAAATACAAGGACATGGGCGTCTATTTGCCATTTGGCGATGGTCCAAGAATATGTTTGGGTTAGTATAGCACAAACTGTGGTAACACTGTACGAGTATGTGTCGGCATGTGTGCGTGCGTGCTCACATGTGGTATACGAGTATGTGCTGGACATAGTAAAGGGTGATAGGAGTAAATAGTTAGAGGATAACGGGGCTACTTGGAACACTTTTCGAAATTTTCTTTTGCTTTTCAAATAATGCAGAGAGTAATATCATTGGAAAGCTTGAAGAATTAAACGACAAAATGTTTCCAATAGTGGCTAACATCAAGAGAAGTGCATAAATCAAGCTGTTGTTCCCAGCTCCCCTGACCTACACTATACTCGTATATGCAAATCGTTAGTGGCTTCGAGCACCGTTGCCAAAATTTTGTCTAGCTCTTCTCATAAAGTAATTAAAATTCGGTTACTTTGTAAATTTGGTTTGTTCTATCTTTGACTTGACGCAGGTATGAAATTCGGTCTGGCACAGGCAAAGGCCGCCATCGTTGCGGTAATTAAAAACTTTGAGGTGTCCGTTAATGAGCGGACCCGCACGGACAATTGGCAGGGCTCGTGTGGCTTCATAACCGGACTGGAGGGAGGCATTCATCTGAATCTCAAAGCACTGTAATTGCAGAACAAGCAAATTAACGTAAAATAAAATTACACTGTCACATGTACACATGTAGTACACGTTTATTTTTTTTATTACATACCTTTGTTTTTCTTTTCTTTTCTTTCGACTTGGGTAAGTTGCAATTTTCCGGTGTTGTAGTATAATATCTCAATTTTTCATAGTTTTCGCTCGCTGTCGAAACACACGTCACTCATGCATGCTCCTTCGCCTCGACCGAAAAGGAAATACGCCTTACAATTTGTGGCATCCAACTGCTGGTTTGGTGAAAAGTATAGTACCTCGGGTCATGCCATGGAAATCCAACCAACAACATTTGATTAGCACCTAACTACTGAATTCTCAAACAGTCAGACTGCCAGCGTTGCACAGTAATTTGCAGCAGTCGGAGACATTAAAAAGAAATTTTTAAAAATTTTTGTTTAATTTAATATAGGAATTCTTCCAAGTCTTTTCTATACAACTTTTGTCTTGCCAATAAATCTCTAAGTTTCTCTTGGTTATTTAAAATTTATCTTTACACTTTTACCTTTCGTGATTCGTTTGTACCGCACCAAAGTACTGTGCACCGATTTGTTGCTAATAAAGTTATTAAAATCGAGTGCAACTACAGCGGACAGGGGCGGCGACTAACTCGGCACGGCTCTTAAATGCCGTGTGTGTTGCACGATGTTGTGCATTCCATGACGAAACTTCCTCTTCGAGACGTGCTGTTGCCGTTCCTGCTGCTGCTGCTCCTACTGCTGCTGCGGCTGCTTTTATAGTTGAAGTTGAAGTTTGGCCGCAGCACCTGCTTGGCATATGCCAACATGTTGGCATGACATGCGCTCGCCTGCATACACACACACACATACATTTTTGTATGCAGCGACGTGCAGTATTTTTTTTCTTCCTGTTTTTCTTTTTTTTTTTGATTTTTTTTAACTCATTTCGTAGGCGCCTTCAAGCGGAAAATGAAACCGGAACCGGAGCTGCAGCTGGAGAAAAAAATATATACCTCACCATACTTCCGTTTGTAGCGCTGCTGTGTGGAGTAGAGTGATAAGCATGTTGGCCAACGTCGTGTCGCGTCGCGTTCGCGTCGCACCAGCAAGAAGGTGTGAGTCTGGTATGTTTGTATGTATGCCTGGCTACAGTTTTGCGTGACAATGATGAAGTACTTCACAAAGTCGCATTAATAACCACGCGGACAAGTACAAACGAAGGATTTCTGGTTAAAATGGATTTTATAGTGGTTATTTAAAGTTGTTTTTTTTTTTTTGGTCAGAACAGGTAGGTAGGTACAAGGTACAGCACTGCAAAGTTGATTCTTCTTACATAGCGTTAAATGCTCAGACTTTGTTAAAACACGTTTATTCAATGCGATGAGGACTTTTGTATTATATATGAAACAGTAATATCAGATCTAGCAGCATACTCGTAGATATAAAATTTTCATAGATATTTTTATAAAGCAAAAAAAACCATCAACATTTTTCATATTCAGTTAAAACTAAAAAAAAAATATTGGAAACCCCTTCCAATAATATATCTTATATATGGACCTGCTAACCGCAATATCGAAGATTTTGAAATTATCATATATCTAAAATTTTCCCCGACTACTTGAATTCAGTCATAAGAATTAAAAAAAAAAATCCCTTAAAGCCCCTCAATCCAAAACCACAAATGCCACGCCCCCGACACTTTGCAACACTACGCACTGGAAGTACGAGTAGAGTACCTATTAGGCACCAACGCATTTTTGTCAATTTATTCCATTAGCATTTCGCACTTTCGACAATTGACGACATTTCGTGCATAAATTGGCGACGATTCGCGCCACTTGAGGCGCGGACGACTGTTTCAGTCAGCCGCCGCAGTAGGAAGCGCCGCCGCAGCAGCAGCAATCGCACATCAACGATGAACATTTTTGTCGAATTGTCAAAATCAAAATTGCTTTTGCCGCCGCCGTCGCTGATGCTGATGCTGCCACAAACTCGTGTGGCAAACGATTGCGCCGCCACCGTGGCAGTGGCATGTACGAAATGATGATGGGACGACGGGTGGCACGAGGTGAAATTTGAGAGCGAACATGCGGCGCAATTGTCGATAAGTATTCGCGTCGGTTTTTGAAAGGTGAGCGCGTGAATACGGCTGTAAGCATTCAAATGCGAGTGTAAATGTCTGTCTGTGTGGCTGTGAGTGTGGGTGTGTTGGCTTGTGTTTGCGTTATTTTAGAAAATCCCCACACAATGACGACGAGTGTAATTGGAGCTGCGGCATGCACCAACAAAATAAAATTTTCCGCCAAAAAAAAATACGCGGAAAAATCGCGCTCGTGCTCCTTTGTCAGATAAAATTGAAAATGGCTGCTGCCACCAATGACGAGCCCCAGCGCCTCCCCCCCGTAGCGTAATTGACAGTTTCATTGCATTTTGATTGATTTTTGCGGTTTTCAGCACATGAAATTGAGTGCGCTCAAATTTCAATTACCGAAAATAAATTCCATTTTTCGCAGCATCGAAGCGGCCGAAGGGTTTTTCGAGAGTGGTTTAAAAACTTCCATTTAATTGTTTTCAAACGCAGGAAGGCAGTTTTTTTTTTCGGTCGTTTTTTTTTTGTTTTTTTTTTTGCACCGCCAGTAAAACTGCTCAACTCCAAATAAATCAAATATTGACCCACATCACACACACATTTGTACACTCAAACACATTCGCACAAACAAACACAATATAACAAAAATACATATCAATATGTGCATATATACATACAAAGAAATACAATGTTACCGTATCACAGTGCAACAACGTGGCACAAAACTCAACAGATTGGTCAATTTCATGTTGGTCAAGACCTTTTAAATCATACATAACAATAAATTTTGTAAAGTCCTTTCTCGAAACTAGTCAAAACGTTTACATCAACAGTTGAAGAACATTTTGGCCAAGAAATAAGAAGGTAACTTATACTACCCGTAATATACTAACTCCACCTTCTGTCTCTGTTTTTGACTTTGTTATTTTTATATAAGTTTGTCCTCGTAAATAATCAAACATTTTTGAGGGTCTTTCGAAACTGGGAATAATCAACAAACTTCCGAATGAGGTTACCGTGTTGATATCTTACTTGAGGACTTCAGAATATACAAATACATTTGTTAGAAAAATAAATCAAAAACTACATTTTCAATCCGCAACTGACCACAATTCCGTTTTTTAATTTTGGTCAATTTCAGTACAATCCTAATTAATGTTATAGTATAAAATGTTTCTCTTTCTTTACATATTTTTTGATTGATTTTTTTCCTGAATTAAAAATTGGGCCTGGATCTTTAGACAATATGAAACCTGCTCTGTCCAACTATTACGTCCACAATAAGTGGAATTAGTGTACCAATTTTATATATAAATTCGCAAATATTGTTATAGAAAGTCAAAAATTTAGTGTCTCTTTCTTTACATCTCGACCAATGCCCAGTGGATGCTCCTTAAACAAGCAGAGAGCGATGCCGATTCAAAAAATAATGATACAATGACACAATTTTGTGTGGAGATATAATATATTGCAATGAAATTTAGTATATAAAACTCATATTTTTTTCCTGGATTGGGCAAATGCTAGGACCATAATTGAAACGTATAACGAGATTACTAAAACATCTTGATTAATACAGTACACAAACTTGGATTTGTTGTACGTTTATATGATGACTTTATCTACCAACCAATAAACAAGATCGGAATTTATTAAGAGTAAGATTTTCGGGGTCCTGCATTTTAAAAATTTGTATATGGATCTACAAAGCGAACATATCTATCAATTAACCAAAAATGAGCAGAACTACACATTATTATTATTATTATATATAACAAAAAACGAGTACAGGAAACTAGTTCTAAATAAATTGCCTGATGTTCCACCATATTTTAGGTCACCCATTTCAAAACAAAATCGTTTCAAATAGATAACTCTTTAATCCAAAAATGTCAACTTCATTTCTTTCACCGAAATCAAACGTAAAGCGATTCTCGAAAAATGAATTCAGCTCCGGCTAGCAGAAGCACTGTGCGACCCCGCAAAATGAACGGGGCTCTGCAGCATATGTGGGCATCGTGTAAACAATGTTAACGTGCATGTTTACCTTGCCACACACAACGACGACAACGACAACGACTCTTGTCTTGCAGCAGCATTTCGAGTGCCTTTAGCACAGACGCATACAAACACACACAATCGAACGCACACACACACACACACACACACACACACACACAAACACACACACACACACACACATATATAGTACCACTCAAACAAACAACAGCAGCGCAAGCGAACCAACTAAAGTAACACGGAAATTGCGTGCAACTGAAATACTTTTAAAAAAAAACGGCGAACGACGTTTCGTACTTTTCTTGCCTTTTCACCTGATGATGCCGGATTCTGTTGCTGCTGTTTACCTTGGCCGTTGCCTTATCGAGGCACTTCTTTGCAAAACCTTGCACATAACCTCAATCGTTGTTGTTTTCGTGAGCATACGCTGCCACCGCTGCTGCCGCGTAACAAGTGAATTGTGTTTTAATTACTGGCGCCTTCAGTTCAACTCTTTTGTACGATATTTTTTTTGTTGTTTCCTCCTCGTTCATTGCTGGCCACAACAATGCGTTGGTTGTGTTTGTATAACGGTAAATTAATAAGGAGCTGTCAATAAGTAGTCGCGGGCAATTGGGGCAAATATGTATTTTGACCCGAAGGGGGCGGCGGTTGAGAGAGGGGGCGAAATTTCGCCCATTCGCGAAATCCTTTAACGACTCGTATAATGAAATTATGTCAGTCTCGCTTGTACTTTGCGCACAATTTGTGTGATTTATTGGACGCAGACATGCGTTCGTTTACATATCCCGAGCACATGTGGGTGGCTTAAAGTTGTTTGCTGAAACGGCCAGTTTGTGTTCCTTTAACATTTGAGTGCAATGAACTCTTTGAGTACTAAGCAAAAGCGGTCAAGCGTTATTGTGGATTGTTAGAATTAACAGTCTAGATAAGAATCGAAATCTTTAATCGACAAAAGTGCTTCTTACATATATCAAAGAGTTCCTCTTCAGCACAAGACCATGTCACGAAAGAGTTTGCTTAAATTTTATATAATGTAAAAAATAATGCTACTTTTAATTAGTCACTGAAGAAACCTAAAACTTCTTCTTCGCTTTGGCAGACGCTGCGTTCCATTAACCAAAAATTTTATAGAACTGTCGCTGCGACAGACAGACAGTGAAACACACACCGACTTACCTTTCTAAAAGCACAATTACCGGCGCGAACGCAATTTGAATGTGCTTTCCTTCTTCCTTCTAAGAAGTGATAACATACAACAACAACAACAGTAACAACAGCAAAAACAAAAAACACATAAAAACCGCACAAAACGAAGACGCTGTCGAAAAATGCCGCCACATGCGGCAAATGAAATTATTAAACCAAACGGAAAAAACCGCACATAGGTACAGGAGAGCTGCAGCAAATGGAAGCAAAGGCAGAAGTAGAGTAACAACCACCAACACCAAACTCACCTGTCAATTAGGAAAATATGTGTCACCATCAGCGAACGGCGGTGGCGGTGGTTCACATAAGAGACTCCTTCAACCGCGATAATAATGAAGTGAAGTGCAAAAAAGTGTTTCGCGAACACTCACACACTCACACACCTACTGTAGTATACATACATATATGCGTACTTAGAAACATACTCACAAATATATGCAAAGACGAAAATTTATTTTGCTTGATTGAATGCTTATTAGGAAAACAATAGACTGGTTGTGATAATCATTTTACATAATATGCAGGCGGCAAGGTATCATATAAGTATACAAAAAAAAAACAATTTTAAAGCTTCTTTTTTTAATCATTTTTAATGTTCTAAATCTGTCTTATAATTTTTGAACAACAACAAAAGCTATTGACCACTTTAGCAGGCTGGACAGCGCTGTTTCGGAATACGCTACTATTCTTCATCAGCGGTCCTTAAGCTTGGTGATGCTTTCTGGTTTCATAGCCGTCTGTAAGTTTTTTTGGTTTAGAAACAAGCGAGAATTCAAAGAAAACTCCCAAGTTTCAAAACACAAGAATCGCTGAAGACCGGCGAATGAAAAAAGCAACACCAACTGAACAATTTTCTTGTTGTTGTTATTGATAAATTTTATTTACTTTTAAAATTTTCAAAATTAAAATATGCATTTCAATAAGTGACCACTCCATTGTCTTTCATAAATAAATAAATAAATACCTCTCCTATGACACCCAATTTGGTAAAATCTTTAAACTGATTACGATTAAAAATAGAAAATTTTCCGATATCAATACAATATATGTTTTATATTACTATATACTAGATTATAATACTCGGCATTTCATTGGTTTTGTTTTTAATTATGAACTTTTCATTATCGTCCTCTTCTTCCGGAATTATATTTGTGTGTGTATATGTGAAAAATTTGATACATTCACAAAAAATTTTATAAACTTAGTATGATCAACATAAAAGTCTAGCATTATCAAAACCAGTCAAACACACACATGCAATATTACTTATGTAAAGTGCGAGTGCCAGAGTGCGTAAATGTGGGTTAAAATATTTTTCATAATTTTGGCGGGTGGCAGGGCTTGTGGTTGATGAGTTTATTGGCACCCGCTGCTTTTGTTGGTGACACTACACGTTTGCTGACTGACTGACTGGCTGGGAGAGGGCGTGGCAGCAGCTGACAATAATTATGTGATATGTGGGAGTTTGATTGTGTGTGTGTGTGTATGTGTGTGTGCGTATATCTGTGCTGAATAGGCGCTGCTGCGGAGGGAGAGGTAGAGGCACTTGTGTTGCTTATTACACCTGCGGGTGCCGCTATTAATCACACACATTTACATTTAAGTGTATTTTGGCACAGTATTCAGTGTGTGTGTATGTGTGTGAGTGTGTGTAAAGTATTTTTAAGTATGTGTGCGGTAGAAATTTAATTAACATAATTATTTTACCGACTGCTAACGTCGCGAATGTGTCTTTTATGTTTGTGTGGAAAGCACTTTTAAGAGTGCCTTCCACTTCTTGGCAGCGCATTGAAATAATGAAGAAATTATAAGCCGGCTCTCATTTCAGGGGTGAGGAGATGTGCCTGAATTGAGGAATTTTATATAATAGTGGGTTTCTTAACTAACTTAAATTTTTGTGCTTTAAAGAAAAAAAAAATTTTTTACTAGGTCTTTAAATAAATTGTAAAAGTTCCATCGGCTTCTTATGAACCTCCAGTCGTGGTTGTGGTGAAATCGATAAATAAACCTGAGTAGAGTACCTAACCAACGAAAAGTGGCTGAAATTCCTAATTTCATTCAACTGCTTCTTTACGTACTTTAAGACTAGATACTAGCATGGTTGAATAATAAAATGAGGAATGTACGAACTCACCTCGAATTTTGCCTTATTTTGAAGTTGATTTTTTTATTTTTGATAAAAAACTAAGTTGTTGTTTTTATTTACTTAATGTTTTTATAGCAACTATGACAACTTCTCAAAAATTAATTTAAAAAAAAAGAGAAACAATATCGAAGTGGAGAGGGAGAATTTTCTAATTTCCTCACCTAATATTTATCACACCATGGGAAAGTAGAAATAAGAATACTAATTGAGCGAACTCACCTCGATTTCTGTCTTATTTCGAAATTTGTTTTTTTGATTTTTGGCAATAAACTATTGTATTTTACCAACCATGACAACTACACAAAAATTTAACTTTTAAAGAGAGAAACAATATCGAGGTGGAGAGCGTTGAGCGAGATTTCTCTACTCTCCTCACCTTATATTTATTATAGTACACCATTGATACAAGTCTCGCTTTGTCGCTACAAGAAAATCGTTCACATGTGAAGTCAGAATCCATTCGATTAAAATCAACTTAAGTGAAACTGGTTTCTTCTTATCGCTCAAAAGAATCGCTCAAGTACTTCCGCAATTTGTTTCCACGTAATGAGCAAAATTAATTAAATGAAAAAATAAAATTGGCAAAATTTGCTTTGAACTGGAAAATTGCAAGAACACGCGTCAACAGACGCGACCAGCGCCGCCACCCCCTTCTATTACTTCGTACAGCAGACCCTGTGCGAGAGCTGCGACGCCGGCAGTGGCAACATTAATAAGCGACCACTTGACCACTTCACTTGAAAACTGTGGATCGGGAAACGACGGCGTCGGTGGCGGTGGCGGCGGCGACGGCGGCGCTACTTGAACTTGTTTCTTGTTGCTTGTTTGCAATAATGTTTGTTTGCGCTGCGTAAAATTGCAAAAGTGTCGCAATCGAACGGCAAAGAAAAGTGCAACTAATGAAAATTTACACTCGATGCACGGCACGGCGAGGAGGGTTAATTGCAGATGAGTGTGCACAGGAGCGTAGCCAGAACTTACACGAAAAAAGGTTTTCAATAATTGGTTATAATAAAATATGTCATTTATTTTTTTCTCCAAAATGGGAAATTTTTCAATTAATTTTATTTAATAATTAATTAATTAATTATTTAAATAATATTATTAACAGAATTGGTTGATTCGATAAAGTTTTTAATTGTATTTAAGAAATATTTAATTATATAACCCAAAATTGCGAACAAAAATGTTACACAATACAATTAACTTTTTAATTGAAAGTAATTGTAGTTATGAGAGACGTAGTATAAGATAAACTTTTAAACAAATATTTAATTATATTGACTAAGTTTTTAATTGAAAAAATTTAAAATTTATACTCAAAAATTTTGTGTGCTGAGTTGTGTCTAAGTTTCTAGAACATGTATGCACAAAATTAATTACTGACATTGTAGGTCAGTAGTACAGTCTTCTCACCACTGACGCAGTAAGCCCAGGTTCAATTCCTGGCAAGCACAAATGTTCTTTAAATTAAAAAAATAACTTTTTCTTTAGTTTAATTCAACTAAGTCTTGAAATTTTTTTTAACTATTATTTTAACAATTACTGTCGTTGTTTGTATTGATTAAAGCCATAAATTAAGTGGAGTTTCAACTACAAATTAATTGAATTAAAGAAAAATTGTATTGTATTAATTAATTTGTTCAGAATATTTCATGCTGCGTAGAATAAAAATCCATATATAAAAAAAAATCATATTTCAATCATAAAAAAATCATAATCAATAAAGAATTATAAAGTAACTAAATTATTTTTATATTATTATATAATAATCAGGATACGATACCATTTCACCACCTCCTTAGCTACGCCCTTGTCTTTATAACATTGTGTGTACGCAAGTGTTTAGTTTATGCATTCGAGCCACTAAAACCAAAACCAGATTGCAATGCAATTACGCAAAGTGCCGCATGCAACATTTGCAGCATACAGATATGTACTCAGTCTTTGTGTGTGTGTCTGTGTCGGTTGTGTATGTGTTTGTGTGAATATAAACAAGAGTGACGCACACAATCGAGCGTAATCGAAAGTGCTTATGAGGTATTTTTTTTTCTCGTTTCGTTTCTTATTTTATGGCTGAATGTGCTTTTCTTCTTAATGCGCTTACTTATTTCGTTTGTTGTTATTGTTGTTGTTGCTGTTCATTTAGCCAACGTTCTTTATGTTGTTGTTATTCTTGTTGTTTCGAAACTTCAAAGCAACCACTTGGCATTGTTTTTGTAGTTTACAATTGCTGCAAAATACAATTAAATTAAACCAAATCGAGGGTTGGTTAAGCATTTAGGGTGGATGATGGGCAGTACACTTGCCACGCGTTTCCAACTGCTGTTGCCGACCCCACCTCCTGCTCTTCCTCGTTTGCACACCACCCCCACACCACTCATGTACATCTCTCATCGCACCGTATATACCATCCGTCTGCTTTAAATTGTGCAATGAAGCAGATGCCGCACCAACGACGTTGGCGGCGCATGCATTTCTGTTTTTTTTTTTTTGTTGCAAAATTCTACAAAAACAAAAAAAAAACAATTAATTAGCTGCTGCTTGCGGCAAAATTAATTTCACTTAATTTTCATGAAGCGGTGCACTAAAACGAACCGACGAACGAATGTCTTAAATTGATTAATTTTCAAATATCTCAGCCGGTGCAAGCGGATACGAGCGCTTCTTCCTGTGTGTGAGCGCTCTGGTGCTGCTGCTGCCGCTGCTGCTGCAAAATGAAACTAATTTCGTTTTAAAAGATGCTGCTGCCGGAGCTCATCTTTATTGTAATTTATTTGCGCCTCTACTTGACGTGCGGCGCACAAGTGCAATTAATTTTATTTAATTAGCTGCGCCATCGCGCAAAGTTGCACTCGCTAATGCGGCATTAAATTGCAAAAAATATGCACATTACCTACGCTTACAGACAGACAATTTATAATCTTACTCGTAGTTCGGCATTTAAGTATTTATTCCAACTTTACTAAAATCCCAACTTATTTTAAACACCTCCTTCCTTCTTCGAAAAATTGTTGGCAGTCAACTTAATTTTTCTATATGCATTTGTGTAGCTGAAAATTATCACCAATGCGGTAAGCTTTAATTACAACAACTGTCTCACATTGTACGCTTCGCAATTAGTCACAGTTAATTATTTGACAGAGCCACAATGCGAGTACAGCGTCATTGCCGCCCTTTAATCGAACTATGTGGGTATGTATGTAGCAGCCTCGACCCTAAACAGAGCCCCATGCCACGACCACACATGTTAGCCGTCAGTTTAGGGTCATTGAGCAGCAACCCGAGGAGGTAGCAGCATCCTGCTAAATTACTTCACTTCTTCTTCTTCTTTGTTTCTTGTTTCACTGCAAGCAAATACATATGTACATATGTACACATTTTTGTTCCGTTTTATTTCTCATTTCATCTCATTTCGTCCACTGATTGACATTGTGTTTGTTGTTATTGTTGTTGTTGTTGTGGATGATGGTGGCTTTTTATTAAGTTTGTCTTTTGTAAGTGTTCAATATTGCATGTGACATTTGTAAATGTCACTTAGTTGTCAGCAGTTTCAGTTGAAAAGTTTTTCGTTACGTTTTGTATTCTTCTTCCTCCGCTGCTACTCCTGCTGTTGCTGTTGCCTTCTTTTCGCACTTCCAGAATGGCGGCGACAATGTAATTTGTCTTTTAGTGTCAAGTCAAGTGAAAGTTAGAGGTGCAAATGTTGAGTGACAGCATTTAATGAAAATATCAACGACCCAAGGTACCGTTTAATTAAATCATACGAATCACACACGAAACACGGTCAAACTTTTATAGCAATTGCAATTTATATTCTTTGAAAAATTGAATACAAAATATAATCTTTATAGGCTCTCATACTCCAGCCAGAATTCGCCCTCCAGGCCCAAAATAAAAGAATTCGAATCGGGTTTCTTCAATTCAATAGTCCTCTCGCAGCATTTCACGCGATATGTCCTGAGAATCTCGACAATCGCCGTTTTAATCTCCAACAGCGCCAAACGCATGCCTAGAAAACAATTTTTAGTTTAATTAAAAACATTTTAACTTAAGTTGTTTAACTTCTAGGTGTACCTATGCAAATCCTGGGACCATTGCCAAAAGGCATAAAAACTCCTCGCTTGGTTAGTTCCTCCAGTTGGCCATTGTCAAAACGTTCGGGCTTATACTCATAAGGTTGTGGATAATAATCGGCATCATGATGATAGGAAAATACCGGAATAACTGCGATAGTGCCGGCCTTAATGAGAACATGTTTATTGGCGTCTACCTCCAGTTCATTTGATTCCGTGCATACGCGGCCAAAGAAAGGAATTGGTGAAATTAAACGAATTGTTTCTGTAAAAAAAATATATATAAAATTGTTGTTTAAAACCAGAGAGTATCTAGATCAGAACTCGATTCTGAACTTACCCTGCACACACTGCTCGAGATAAGACAAACCATCAAGTTTGTCCAGTGTAACCGCATCATTAACGTCGATACTGTCAAAAATCTCAGCGCGCAGTTTCTCCTGCACAGCAGTATGATGGGCCAACTAAAAAGATAAAATAATTCCATTAATGATTGCAATTGTTCGCCCCAAACCGCAATCAATCTAAACTAACATATAACAGAGTGTGATAGATGACCGCAGCCGATGTCTCATAACCATCCAGTAAAACTGTCATCATCTTTGCCACAATATCATCATGTGTAGCTTGTTTCTTGTCCTGCAACTGCATGACATGATTGAGGAAATCAATGCGATTCTTTGCCTTAGCATCCTTGAGCCTCAAAGCAATCGCATCCTTGGTGAGTTGCGAAAAGAAATTATCGGTTTCCGCAGCAAACAAACGATTATTGACGAAACGCTTTAGGAACGGCACCAAACTCATCGAGAAGTACAGATTAACTGTGGTGAAAAGCTGCGCAATCATTTTTGTGCTCATCTGCTGGATGGCATTCGGCTCCGAACTGTTTGTTAGCGTGCCTGCATCAATGCCCCAGAGGAAGTCGCCTATAATGTCGGTGGTGAAACGATAACAAAGCTGGAAGAAAATAAAAGTGCTCATCTCTATGTCTCAAATATGATAGTTACTCTAATCTTACATCCTTCGTGTCCAATACGGCACTTCCGTTCGTTGTTTTTTCTTGCAAGAACTTGCGCAATTTCTGAGCAGTTGCTTGCCAAATGGGATAGGCCAGATTTAGCTGTTAAACAGAAATATTTATCAGCGAACTACTAAACAGTTTCTAGAAATTATTATCTACCTTGCTTTGGGTCACTCCAGCCAAAACATCGCTACGTAATGGTTTCCAAGCGTCGCCTGCAACCACAAATGGATTGTTGGCAGCTATTTTATCGGCTTTCTTATCTATAACCTTTTAAATATACATTATAAATATATAAACTAATTTTAATTGTACTATTTAACGACCACGATTATACTCACCCACTTACTGGCAAGATTATCACGATACTTGCCAAAGTTTGTAACCATAATCTCATGCGCTAACTTCGGATCCAGTACCAGCAATTCCGGATTGCGGGTCAAGAAAACGCCAATTGCACGATGCGATTTTTTATATTGGCTGGAAAAAATTGCATTTTAAAATATATTTTTATTTTTCTGTTTTTCCACATACTTATACAAATCATCATATTCGTAGATTATATGTCTTTTTCCCGGATAACTGCCATACAGAAGATTCGGTTTGGGCCCAGCTACACCAAGATTCTTCCAAACATTAAAATGCCAACTGAGATACTTGTACACTAAACCTAAAATAAGTCCAACCAGACTTAGAGTTACAAGAAGTGCTTCGCACATGACTACGGCGCTGGTACGTGTACCGTGCTGTTCCAATTCTGGTCAACTAATAAAATTGGGCAGCATAATTCTTGAAGCCTTAAACTTCAAAAATAACATACAATGTTGTTTTGATAAGTCTTCATTTCTTTGTAATGTTGATAAGATTGGATTGCCTTATCTCGAAAAGCTTTCCAACTCTGTTATCAGTTATTTGAAGTACTCGTAGATTCTCTTCTCTGTTTTTCTAAATACTTATAAAATCAGCTGTCGGCACCAGAGCAGAGCAGAACAAGTCAGATTAAATTTATATTCGATTTAATCAGCAGTTTTGGCTGAATCGTGTCACGAAACGTTTATCAGCTCAAGTTTTTCCCAAATGTTTTCATTACCCATTATAATTTCGATATTTACGATATTTTTCACTTTATTGTTTGTCATTGTTTTTGTTTACTTAAGGTGGTACTTCAATTATTGGATTAGACGTCAAGTTTGTGGACCAACGCCGCAATTGCTGTGCGGCACTTTTCCAAAGGCTACCGCAGGTATCTGCAATCTTATCGATGAACTACACGAGATCTATTTGTAAGTATTTCTTGTAATGTTCCTTTATTTTTGTAAAAACTATTAACTCCCATTCAAGGCGGTATAAGACAACACACAAATATGTGGGCGTCTTTACGTCACGCAGTCCGAAACTGTTCATCTTGGATCCCAAGCTGGCAACACAAATTCTAACGCAGCATTTCAAGAGTTTTCATGATAATGAGTCGTCGCAATGGGTAAGAAATGTATTTCTGTCATCGATTACCTTAGAATTTTAAAGTTGCGCACTTGGTAAAATTTAAAAAAATATTCACTTAGTTTATTGGAAGTTCTTTCTTAATTTCCAGACCTCACCAAGCGTAGAGCAAATGCGTCTTTGCAGTCCGTTTGTGTCGACCGGCGAGGATTGGAAGATTCGACGTGCGGAACTAGTTCCTGCACTTACAGCAAATCGGGTGAGTCAATGACATTAGAAACTCATTTACCCAGGAAGTTAGATCGACCTAATTGGTGAATAGATTTCCAAATCGTATATAAAGTTATATATCCTCGATTTTTTTATGGTCCGAATTAAAATCCATCATTTAAAAATATATTATTTTCATCTAGGTCCGCACATTCCATACCGCCATGCGTGAAAGTGCTGCCAAACTGGTGAAGTTTGTGGCAACAAACATTGGTGAGCCATTAAATGCCAAGGAGGTAATTATCCGCCACATCGATTTCTTACGCAGTGCAACTTTAACTTTTAATTAAATTTCAGCTCGCCAATCGTTATACGGCCGAGTTTATAGCCAACTTTATATGGGGCATTGAAGCGGCGGCCTTTGCTCATCCCACACAACTTTCGACAATACATCAAATCGCCAACTCGATGCTTGTCCAATCGTTGAAATGCGTCGGCTATTACGGTCGTACTGCTGCCTGGCCGTGGTTGCGTCGCTTTCGTCCAATGCGTTTCTTTCCCGCCGCATCCGATCGCTTCTTTCAGAGACTTGCCATCGACGCGTTGGAAATGCGTTCAAAGTCGTCGTCGGCGGCGGCGTTGTCGTTGTTCAAGCAGCAGCGTTGTGATGTGATCAATCATTTGTTGCAGCTCAAGGATAAAAAGTCCTTAAACGACATACAAATTGCTGGACACACAACAACAGTTTTGATTGATGGATTCGAGACAGGAGCCATTGTGACCGCTCACTGTTTGCTATTGGTGAGTGTGTGTGGCTGTATCCTTCCGACCATGTCTAGAATAATGAAGATATTTCTTGTTGTGTGTCTTCTTTATTCTTGCCAATGGCAGCTATCACGTAATACGCGCGTGCAGCAAAAACTTCGCACGGAGTTAGTCGAAGCTGGGGAAGACGTCTCGTATGATGCACTCAACGAGTTGCCTTATCTGGATCAGTGCTTGCAAGGTTGTATGCTCGTATTCGTAAATGTCAAAAAATGAAGTGACAGAGTCGTCATAGACGTCATTGGTCATAATTCGCAAAATTTCCATGACGTCGTCATAACAACATTTTGTAGACGATATTCTGGACAATTGTTGCAAGCATCTTTAACTTTTATTTTTTACATATGTACATACATTACAGACAATACCCGTCTTAGACTCTACAAAATTCGATTCTGAGTCCATGAGAAATATTTTATGCCCTTTTTATTTTAGAGACCCTTCGTATTTTTCCGGCACTGCCAACGCTTTTCAAACTGTGCACCGAACAAATTACCATACAAAATTCGGACAGCACCGAACTGACACTGCAACCCAGTGATGTCGTCTACATTTCCTCGTACTCCCTGCAACATGATGCTGATTATTATGAGAATCCCGAGGAATTTTGGCCCGAACGCTTTGATGCCGAGTTGGGCGGTGTACGCAAATATCGCGATATGGGCGTATTTTTGCAATTCGGTGATGGCCCACGCATATGTCCAGGTAAATAGCAAAAGTTAATATTAATGCAGTCAAAGCTTTATCGAAAATGCTGATTCTTCTAAATCCTCAATAGGCATGAAACTGGGCTTAGCTGAAGCTAAAGTTGCCGTTGCGGAAATTGTTCGCAGCTTCCAATTGAAGTGCGGTAAAAAAACGCGACTGGACAATAAAATTGCAGCCGATTCATTTTTGCTGACCTTGGATGGTGGAATTGAACTTATTTTTGAGAACTTATGAAATTTAAGAGCCAAAAAGTTGAATTTTTTTGAGCTAATATAGCTTTCAAATAAATCTTTTTATAAACTTTTCACAGAAGATATAGCATGCTTTTTTTTGTTATTCAAATTTGTCCGAGTTTTGTCTTCTTCCCATCCTCCTGTCCACATGTTATCAACCGACCTTATTAACATAAAAAATTAATCCGTGAAAATCTCTTTTGCAGGAAAAAAAAAGTTTGTCGTTTGCTTGTCTCTCCAAAATATTTTCCTTTATTTTCCAAATTATTTATTCATATTTAGACTTTCCGCATCGACCATCTTGAAACCATTAACAATCTAAAATCAATTAAATGCATTGAGCAACAAAAAAAGAACAATTTTATCCGCCTTACCTTAAAGAAAAGAATAAAATAATTAAGTGAATTTATTTTTCCCGCTTCTTTGTTGTCATCAAAAACAATAAAAATGGTAAATTTGGCACAAAATGTGGTGCCATTAAAAAGATTTCAACACTTAAATGCGCTACACTTCGAGCAGTGCTTCCTGCATCTTCCTGCGCCTTAGCATCCTGCGAACCAAAACGAAAAAGAAACAAACAAAAAAAAAAACAACGCTTATTTATTTCACAGTCTGCGTGTGTAAACAAAAATTAACTTTTAAATGTGGCAACGAAATGTGCAATAAAAACAAAAGGAAACGGAAATACAAAACGACTCAAAATGGTGGCAATACAACAACAACAACAAAAACCAGAAAAAATTACCATTAACTCAGCGCGAGGAGCGAGCGAACGAGGAAAAACCGAAATAAATTTCCAACACCAGACAAAACCAAAACAACGCCCAAATCGAGCCCACCTCAAGCCCCTGTTCCTCTAACCAATACTTAGAAATACTCTGTATGTATGTAAAAAAAATACAAAAACGAAACAAAACAAAACCAAACTCAGCAGCGTTTTTCACACACATACAAAACGTTTAAGCGCGTTCACTGCAAGATGCAAATGCTCCGTACGCCGCTCGAGTAATGGACGCGCGCGCTCTGTTCGAAACGTCAGCGTTGCGTACGAATATTCGAATGGCGTAATTTAATTTATATTCCTTTTTTTCATTCTTTATTTTTTTATTGTTGTTTTTTTTTTGTTGTTGTTTTTTTTAGCTGTTTTCAAAGTAGCAAATGCGGATGCGACTACAAGCGCTCGGCGCGCACACACATAATTTATCGCTTTAATTTACCGTTCATTAAATTTCATCATAATTTACGACTCAATAAAATAAAATGAAAAGGACGAAACACAATCGAAATACGCTGCGGTTCATTTGGCGAAGGACACGCGAGAAATAACTTCAGACAACATCTGGAGTATTGGGATACTTTTGTTGCGGGATTATATTTGGAGTCATTAGAAGTTGTAAGCACAAAACAACAACAAATAACGAAGAAAAAGAAAACTTTTGAAGATATAAATTAAAATTTTTAAAACAAAGAATTCAAATTAAAAAAAGGAAATTACAACTTTTGCAAACCACGACAAATTTTTTAAATCTCAAAAAGGAGAACTTAAGACTTAGCCAAGAATTATAAGAATATATCAAAATTTTTCTTTAACATTTTTGGGCACATCTTAAGCACTTATACAAATGGAAAACACTGTCACTCGTGTATCTGGTTTGGCTGTAAATGCGCTAAAGGTATTCACTCACTCTTAAACTCACACAAACACACACGCACACACACATAGCCAACTAACAACGCACACTCAGACAAATGAAAATGTCGGCAAAGGGACTAATTGGCTTTGTAGAGCGCAGGATTTGCATACTTTTAGGCGCAGCAGCAGCAACAGCAGCAGCAGCAGCAAGAAAACGGAAATAAGTCGCAACAAAGCAAGCAGTAGCAAAAGTAGCAAACTTGCGTATATAAATCTGTGTGTGTGTGTGCGCATATATATCTGTCAGTGCTGTCAGCTGTCACTGCAAAGCACTGACAAGCGAGCGTATTTTCTGCTGTGTACCGTACCGTACCGAACTGTACACAAATCGAAAACCGCTTCTTAAAACCCTTTGCTACGTTTTGCTGCCGCTGGAGGCGATTGCGATTGCTGCGCTACAAAATGTACGCACGGATACGCATTCAGTGTGTGACTGTGCTTGTTGTAGTTGTTATTGTTGTTGTTGTTGTGCGAGTATACGTGTTGGTAAGTGTGTGTGTGTGTGTGAGTAAGTAGCGTTGCCAACTGCGCAAATTATGACAGCAAAACAAATCTGCGGCACGTGTGTGCACCACTTTTACGTACGTGTTTTAATGTACGTCTCTGTGTGTGTGTGTGTGTGTGTGTGTGTGTGTGTGTGTGTGTGTGAGTGTGTGCGGCTGTTTTTATTTCGCAATTTATGGAAAATTATTGCAATACATTCATTAACACGCTGTGAAATATTAGTGCGAAATGGCTTATTAGAATTTGAAAAATAAAAGAGGGTTTGTTAGATTGTTGGATAATAATGAAAATGGTGTCTGGCCCAGAAACGAGATGTGAGACGTACGAATACACTACACAGTGCAGTTGGCTACACTGAGCGGAAGACGCTATTTAACAGCGTCATTTTGCATTTCGAACGAGAGGTGACAGGAATGGGTTGTGTGCAGACGAAATCGTCTTAGATGAGATTCTGTACTAACTTGTTATCGTTCAAATGATAAACGCTTTAACGAAACCAACACGAATGCAAATGTCAAAATAGCATTGCAAAATCCGATTTGTGTTAATTTGTTTATAAATTGTGTCTCTCTGGAAAGGAGATGAGAAAGAGGTGCGAAATCTGGATTATCTATCTCCTCTCACCATATCCGAAAACGCCGAGTTGCAATTAATTGTAACGAATATGGTTTTTATTTTTTTTTAGTTTTTGCTTAAGATTTTCTTTCAAACTAACAAGACGACACGAAATAAGTATTCGTCTACTTATGACATGCCTTTGACAATCAGCTGTTATCGTCTGACTACTGTAGCACGAACGATAAATCTTGTAAACGAAACGAATGCTTCTTTCGGTTTACAAGATGATGCTGTAAGACTTTTATCTTTATAATTATAAAAATATTGTATATCGCAAAACATATTGTTGTTATTGTATATATGATTATTATAACTTTCTAAATAGTTTTTTAAATTATTAAAAATAATATAGTTCTATTATTTCCACTATTTCCACGACTGGATGGATTAAATATAAGAAAAACTTATAATAAATGAGCTACAATTTCGAATATATATTTTCATATCATATTCACTTTTCATAAACTATTTTTTAGGGTGTAAACAAATAAATTTAAAAATAAATTTTTGTGTGTTTTTCTCAAAATCATTTCTTAAGGATTTATTAGCTTTGGATAAAAAGCTGCACATTACCGAAACAAACTTTTTTTGTCTGTGTATTCATGCACACAAACACGCGAGACAGATATAATAAATTAAAATTTATCAGTTAAATTTAAATTGAGGCACATACACATGAACACACGCACATACACAGTATAGCATTATTTTTCATTTGGGTTAAGCTGCTTGTAGCTGCACAAACGCACACACATACATACACGCAGATACACAAACGCACACACAATTGTTATTAGCTATAAATTCTAATTGCCGATGCAAGCTAAAAGCTAAAATATTTTACCAATTTCCCTAAAAATATGCATACTCGTACATACATACATACATACATATATACATATTAAATTTCATTACCGAAATGACAGCAAAAATAATAATAATAATAATAGAATATTTTTTGGGATAGCTTGCAATTTGCATTTGTAATTCCATTGAGAGTTAAGTTTTCCTCTTATTTTGTTATTATTTTATTTATTCATTTTTTTTGTCAGCCAATATATGAAAAATGAATTTTCGTTACATATCGAAAATCGTCCTGTGCTGACAACACACCCCTAAGGGAGGCTGCAGGAGTTTACCACGCCACCAGTGAAACTTCGCCCTGAGGCGAACCGAACCGAACCGAACACAGAACTGATGAAATACAATAACGTTCATAAATTGGTCAAAAATTCATTTGTTTTAATGTCATGCCACAGCGCACATGTCATTTTTCATACCGATTCGACTCCACATGCTCACATTTTTATTGTTGCAAAATTCTAGATACACCCACAAAAAATGGATTTGCGTAAATTTACTTTTTTTATGTAATGTGTAAAATTTCATATTCATGGAAAGTTTGCAAGCGGAAAAATTCAAAATATATGTTAAAATTCATATTTTTGCTATTTAATTTATTTAAACATTTACTATAATAAACTTGCTTATAGTGCCCGACTTTTCCCGTGTTTTCTTTTAAATAGATATATGTATAAGATGGTAAGCGGAACTTCTCGTTACTCCCTGTTGTAGAATTTTTGCGATTGAGCGATGAGCGTAAAATTAATCAAACCACGCCCATTTTTGGTGAAGCTATCGACAGTGCCCATACAAACTCAGATAACAAATTTCAGATTTTTAAGAGCATTATTAGTGTAATACTTAATGTCACAATTGTGGGCATGGCAGATTAAAACCTTCCAATGAATGAACATAGCAACTACTCAAAATTGTCTCCCAATCGGATGAAATGTTTAGACGGAGAAATAGAAACAAATATTCTTATAAATAAACGTAAATAGATACAAAAAATAGTTACTATATAATCTTAAACATGAATGAAACTCACAATTTAAGCAGAAATTGTAAATTATAACAAATGAATAAATTTTACCCAACAAAATTTTAGATTTTTATCATACAGTATTTTTTTTTTTTTTTGAGTGTACTAACTCCTGGTGGACCAACTTGGAATGCTCAAAAGTAATAAAGCAATTTAAGGTTGAGAAAATAATCAGCATACCCAAACAGGCAGGCATCGACAGTAGCCAAGTTGCAAAAACATCAGCAGCAGCAGGAACAGAAACAGAAACACCAGGAACACCAACTGGGGACATCACACTTGGCAATACGCTCTGATTGATGTTCGCCACCAGCAGTAGCAATAGCACCAGCAGAGATTTTCCTAGTACACTGCCGCCTCCCACCTACTCACTTACATCTTTGCTATACATTTTATACACATCCACAACAAAAACCACTCGCATTGTTGCAGAGATGCAACAATAGTCGCCGCCGCAGCCACCGCCGTCGCTACCGTTGAAGAATTACACCAAATTTACTTATATGGTAGCAACAGCGAAGAGGAGGAGTTCCAACTGCCAAAACTTGCCAGAAATAATAAATTATTTTGTTAGGCACACACGTCGTCGTCGTCGTCGTCGTCGTCGAGACTGAAAATACTTAATGTCTCTGAGTGTGTGTTTGTGTGTGTGTGTAAAAAGAAATACTGCTGGCATGCATTCGTCGATTCTTGCTTAAGGGAAGAGGGTCATTCGACTGCTCGTTCAGATTACGATCTTGGTCAGTGAGTTGAAATGTTGCCAGTCAAAGAAAACCAATTCAATTATGAAGTTGAATTTTTTATTGTAGTTAGGTCTAATTGTAAAGGATCAGTTGCCATAGAAACCTTTTAAAGGTGAGTAACAACTTCGGATCGATTTGTGGATGTATTTATATTTTTACATGTGAATTTAATCTATTAATTTATGTCGTCTCAATTGCCAAAATCCAGTCAACAGTTTCAAAAATATGCAAAATCATAAAAAAATGTGTAAAAGATTCTGCCCTCGGGAGTTCTCCTCAATTTAAGGAATCCAGAAATGACTGAATCATCACGACAATCTTTGACAAAGCTCCATTTTTGTTTGTCCACAATGAAATGGATTAAGTAAACCTCTATTAAATACATATAAAACATATACACGAAATAATATCCTGACATGCCGCCAACGCTGTCAATTGTAACACACACACTCACACACACACACAAAGTAAGTGTGCCCAACCAAGTTGATTTCCATTTCCGAAAATGCTGCTCTCAATTACACCAACAAAAAAAAATATAAATCTGCAACATTTTGTTGTGCCTTCGAACAGACGACGACGTCGGAGCAGCAGAATTGTGCTGTGTGTGTGCGCCAACAACAAAAACAACAACAACAACTTATGTTGTACTTTGCTTTGTTCGGCTGTCAACTCAACTTGCCAAACTAACAAAATGATTTCAACTTTATTGGTAGTTAAATAAAAGTTAAAAACCCACAAACAACATCTTCTCGGTTATGTGTTTGAATGACTCTTCATTGCCACAGCAGCAGCAGCACAAACAGCAACACAAGCAACAATTTCAAATGTAGACGACGACGACGACAAGCGGCAAATCCATGCCGCAAAAGTGGCAAAAGCCGTAAATTTTCAAATTGTTGAAAGCTGCTAAAACGTAACGTTAAGAAATCCAAAAATCCAAAATGACTTTTGTATCGATTGGAAGCGAAAAAATGATGATGCCCGTAGCAAGCGAACATGGTCGGGATGAGGCCTTATTTAAAGAATAGCCAACAAAAAAAAAACTGATTTTCAGAAAACGCTGAAATGTGTGCGACCAAATCAATTTAATGCTATCAGGTCTATATAATATTCATATCCACAAGAACTTATCCAAAAGTGGACATCTTTGAAATTTAAATTAATATTTTGAATAATGGAACAATCAAAAACTTTTTTTTTTTGTTAATTTCGTAATAAATTAATAACAATTATATTCCTTTTTAATTAAAGAACTTTCATCCAATTTCTCTACACACACACACGCACACACATTAAGTTACGCTGCCGAATGTAGCGTGCCCACATACAAGTACTCTCGTACCTATTCAAGTTTCACGATTTGTTTTTGCCATCTGAGGTTCTGCTGAGTTTGCTGCTTTTTTCGTTTTTTGTTTCTTTTTTATTGTATGTATATAGCAAAATGACAGTTTAAAATTGTGGCCAACATTGTGTGTTGCCAACGAAGTAAAATGCCGCTTTTGCTGTTGCTGTTGTTGCTGTTGTTGCGATTGCTGTTGCTGTTACTGAAACAGAAGGCATCACAAATCATTCGATTGGACACTCGCGTCGCATTCAAGTGCTCCGCTGCGAAAGGAGGCTATGAATGCGCAAAATTCTGCACCGGACTGTTTCAATAGCTGTTTCAATCGGTAAGCGGGAAGGCGGCAGAAACCATTTCATGCCGCTTCAGACTCCAGACTCCACACACTAAGGCGGCCACATGCAATTTTGCTCCATTTCTGTTGTGCCAAGGCGGCTGGCTGGCTGACTGGCTGATGTTACCTGAGAGAGTATTTGCTGTATCTGTGCGATACAATTTCAAATGGCCAAACTAACAATAGTTGCGCTTCTTGTATAGCAAACTTGTATAGTTTTGGTCAAAATGACAGAAATGCCGACGATTTTGCCTCCTCCTCCTCCTCGGTTTGTTATTGTAGCAGCAACAAACAGCAACCTCGAATTAGATTGGTTTTGAGTAATTCCATTTTTTTTCTTTATAGTATCTTAAAGATAGTTACTTACTTACTATTCCAGATTTATTAATTTTAAATAACAATTTATATATTGACAAAATTTTAACTGGCCAAACAAGCCGATCAATCTTTTAGGTCATGCAAATATTTATCTTTGAAGTTCAAGTTTCAGTTTAAGTTTTCATTCCTTACTAGGCAATACTTTTTAAAAGTGGTCATATATTGCTAAAGCAAGTCTAGTCTCTATGTATGTCTGTTTGTCTATGTGTGTGTATATTTATCGGAGGCTTTTTATTCAAACCGTTGTGTTTTGTGGCAATTTCTTTGGTTGCCCAGCTAAGGCTGTCTGCTTCCTATTATTGACCATGTTAAGCGGTTGTTTGGTCGGTTGTTCGGTTCTTCAATTCGGAGCACTCTGTTCATTTGCATTCTTCTGCGCTGGCAGTGAATAACGAACAGACAAACGGACAGACAGACAGACAGACAGACAGACAAACTAACAGACAAACGGATATACGAACAGACTGAATGTGAATGCTTTCGAGGTTATATATTTGGGATGTCACCAGTTGAAATCGCACATGCAAAACAAAGCCAAACAGCACACAGATACACACACACTCACACACACACACACACATGCAATCACACAATGAAAAAGGTATTTTATTTATGTTCAACGCGCGACAAAAGCGGTCCTTTTCTTTTCTGTCCTCTCCTGTCCTGTCCTGGCCTCTTACTATATCCAGTTTTACCCTTAACCGTAACTGCACGGACAGACACATTTGCTGACAATGTGAAAATGAGTTAATAATGATGCAAGCAGGCAGCGGACAGGCAAGCAGGCTGGTGGGCAGGAGCAGTACATTTTGTTACTGTTTGTTGCTGCTACTCTCTCGAATGCCGAGCGGTATCTATAATTTATGTTGCTGTGCCGCTCGAAGTTGTGGTATTAAACGGTTAGACCTGTCAAATGTGGTATTTTAATGAAGTCCACCGAAGGCGGTTTTACGTGTTGCAGCCACCGCCTTAACGAATGTGCCACACAGCATATAAAATTACTCGTACTCGGTTATAATTCAAAGATTTTTGGGCAACTCAAATGCTGTGATTCATCTAATAAATCTAACAAGCAGAACAACTTAGTTGGCTTTGTTTAAAAGGTGATTATTAACTTGTTTTAAAGATAAACTATTTATAAAAAATCGTCGAACCTCAGATTTTATTATCCATATTTTTGGTTTATAGTTATAATTTTTGGACCATTTACCCAAAAAAATTCCTGTCAGTTGTTCATTGGATACTGAAAAATTAGTCAGAAATGATTTCACTGGAAGATGTAAATATGCCTGATTTTTCTCTTAATTCTTAGTATTTTCAATGAACTACAGCCTCTGTCCCATCCTGTCGATATTCTGATAAATATACAAAAATATGTTCAGGGTCAGCATACGAGTGTATCCACCCTTCAACCATACAAGAAGTACATTAGCTGCAAACATCTCTCTGGAGTATTTGCTTAATCAATATACAAACAAAAAATCTGTCGTTATTCGAACGCTTCGTGTTGCAACCACGAGGGGCGGCGCATAACATTCCTTCGTCAGTGTGCAGTCATTTTGCAGTAATGCCAAATGCAACGGGATTACTATATATGTAGTACGTTGCCGTACTTCACCCGCTCCACTTACCAATAAAATTAGGTAATAATAATTCTGGAAATCTCTGTCGTGCCATCGTTCGTCGTCAGCCATTGTACTGGCGCGGTAACGTTTCATTTTAATCCCCCTGGGGTGAAATGGCCCATTCCGTTTAGCTACTTTGCGTCGAGACACAATGAAGTGTAATAAAATGCGTTTTGTCTGAATGGAACTGCAAAAACAAATAAAGTTTTTATGCTTTGTTTCTATTTTTTTTATTTTTCATTATGTTTTTTTTTGTTGCGTGGAGCTCTCTTTACTTCGCCTTTTGCAATCGTGATAAGCGTGTCTTGTCACTGGGGGGTAGTATCGCATTCGCAATGTTTTAGCATTATTGAGTAGAGTAACCCCCATGCCGGAGTAAGTCTTGCCCTCGGTATTGTCACGTCCCACTCATATTGCCGTGTACGTTGTACGTCTGCAAGGCGGTGCTCCTTTTTTCGTCTTCTACAACCGTCGTCGTGTGATTTTTCAAATTAGTATCATTATCATTAAAAATGTGCGAAGCAAAAGATGAGTTGGAATTCCTTATCGCGCCATGAACAATGGCATTTCGTGCTGGCTGCCTGCCTGCCACTTCCATTCGCTTTATTACCCAGCCCAAGCAAAAGCCCCCCACCCCCCCGACCATAGTCACAGCGAATGGCACTTCATAGTCGCGGTTCTACTTACACCGTCTCCAGCAGTCGAGTCCAGTACAATCGGAAGTAAATGCACTGCAAAAAAAAATCACATATAAAAGAGCTGAGATCTTTAATCGGTCATATATGTTCATAATTGATCCTTAAATGAGTTTAAGCTTATAAATAAATATTTTATAAAAAAATGTAATTGAAAACTATTTTTTAAAGAGTTATATTAACTCTTAAAATAAATAAGTTAAGTTAAGGAGTTTTGTCACAGAATCCTTTTTCTTTTTTACTCTTTTAAAAGTTTCAAAACAAAAATTATGAATTTAACTGTGATTGTGTTTTGTTGTGTAGCATAAAAGAACAACAACAACAACGAACAACGGTATTTGATAAATTTCACTGCGCGTTATTTTGACTTTAATTTGTGGAATGCAGCACAATTAAAATAAACAAAGTGGCAAGGCAAGGCATGGCATGGCATCGCATCGCACACCCGGCCAGCAGGAATCTTATCTCGCGTGGCATGAAGCAAACGCGCACAGAACTCATTAAAATTTTAGTGTTGCTTTAGTGCTCCAGTGTTGCCGTTCAAATACAACAACAACAACAACAGCAAGAACAGCAACGCAATAAAAAAAAAACAGAAACAGCAATTAATTGTGCGAGTCACTTGACTTGGCGATATAAATGTACCTTCATACTCGTACAACTCGGGGGTGGTGGCTCTCTCTTTTAAGGTGGGCTACTTTACTTGCTTGTTCTTCGCTCGACTAAAGTAAATCACTCGGAATTGTTAATTAAAAGTTAGATAGGTGTCCAGTTTCCATGTTGCAGTGTAGCTACAAAAAAAAACAAATATTAAGTTTAAAAGTTATCTTCGCTTAGGTCAAAGTTTCAAAAGTAGTTCGTATCATTTCGAAATGTGAATGTAGAATTTCAATACAAACCATTTCTGAAAACAGTTTTCTCTAGATGTTGCTTATCCAATCGCACTTTGGAAAAACAAAACTCTTTCTTTTAAAGTTGATGTAATCTTTGAAACTAAGTCTAACAACGTGTGTACCATGGTGTGGATATGGTTAGTATGTTGCAAGGTGATTGGTAGCCACGAGCTGCTTTTGAACATTGTTTGGGTTTGAAATTTATGAAAACAAAACGACGCTTTTCTAATTTTCTCTTCTCTGAAGTTTATTTTTAAGCGTTTCTTATATACTAAAGAAAAATGCAAGTTGAAAGCAAACATATTTTTATGTACAATAAAATACTTTAAACACATTTTAGGAAAATTTATGAAATCTTTAAACCGATAAATTCGTAAAAAAAAATTATTGTGAAAAACAAAAAATCTAATTAAGACTTTGAATATAACTTCAAAAATATTTTCCTATTATATAATTTATCAAGTAAAGTCAAGTCCGAAAATAGAACGGAAACATATTTTTGAATGAGCTCACAAAACCCAAAAGGAAAATTAGTATTGCTTCCTTTTGTATGTTATCTATTACTCAAGAAATTTGTTATTGCTGTTTCATACATTTTTCAAGAGAAGGCGATTCTATAGCTTGGATTAAGCATGCAGGTCACCATATTATTGATATAACAGACAAGTTTACAAAGGGTAACGAAAGAAGTATACCTCACATTCCATAGGACATGACCCATATTAAAATTAATGCCTTCAGTCAGCAATAGCTTTTGCTACTCTCGTGGAACTATTGTTGACACTTTGTCAAAATAATGCTGACTTTTCCTGTTGGGTAATTGTGTAACAAAATTTTGATATATAAATTTTCGATTTGGATATTTTTGATTTTCGGTTTTTTGAAAAAATGTTTTAATATTAAAACCTTAATTTTCAAAGAGTTTGCATTTGATTAAAGTTTTTACTCATATTAAAGACCTTTTCAGCTTTAAGAATAACCCATTAAAAGATGTTCAGAATTTGTAAAATTTTCACGGTTTCGAAATTAATAAAATTTGTTCTGTTTCAAAAACTATATCAAAGGTTTTACTAAATTTTGAGTATGGAGTCAGATGGAGACTATCCCTAACTTATATAATATAATTAATCAAAAATAAAATGTTGTCCAAAATTTGATACATCCGTTCTTAATTAAAGCTCCTAAATTCTGAAAATCTGTAAAAGGTGCCAGATTTTACATAGTAGATTTAACAAGGATGTTCCGTCAATTTTAACCATTTTGTAAATGAATTGACGTATTGCAAGACATCAACACTTCGTTATATAAATAAAGGCATGTAATCATTTGTTTAAGTCATATAAAATTTGTATATACATATAACTATTATGTTTTCTATTTAACAAAATGTAGAGTTTAAATTAAAATTTTATAACAAGCTAAATTTTGTTTTTCTTTTATATTTTTTTATTTCGATTTCAAAGAAATCCACAAAATTTCGTGTATTCTAATCATCAAATAATTCTTCTTATTAAATCAAAAACTTCCGCAACATGTTCTCATAATGAAGCATGAAATTAAATGTCAACTCTTGGCGGAAACACCCAAATAAATGGCTTGGAACTTAATACAACCGCAGCGAAAAAAAAAACCAAGACTCTGTTTTTTAATTTTTCTGTCAATTTGGCCATACCAACTTTTCCTGTCATTAGATACCCCAACAACACCGGGTGTTCGTACTCGTATATATGTAAAAAGGAAAACTTTTTCAATATCATAATCTCGTGACGAATTCTATGACTGTCGTGGCTTAGATACGCAGATTTCCATTTCAGATATTTATGCGACGCTTTAGGAAACTCAACTCGGTGCTAACTTAGCAGCCCCCGCGCTCTCTCTCTCTCGATCCGCTACAAAATGTTTGTTTTGCAACCTGCCTAATTTGGTGGCTATTTAAGAAATCATGTCACATCGCAGAGTAGCACAAAAAAAATAGTACAAGCAAAAGAAAAAAGGGAAGACCTAACGAAATAATGAACCCCCGGCTGCCGCTAGGCACATTTTTGGTGGTTCAGCTGCGTGAGGTTGAAAACTTTAGCGCATGATAAAGACGATGTTGCTGATGCTGATGGTGATGTCTCTATGAAGACAGCAATTTTTTCCGACACTGAAAGTAAAAGAAGCCACCACCTCGAAGAGGACAAGAGCAGCAGGAATGCCTGATTGCAAATTGTGCATTCTGTGAGTGTGTGTGGGGCGAAGGCGATGGCGGCTGCTACTTCACCTATATGGGCTCACGCCAACTCATTGTCAGTTGCTCTCTGTGTAGACGTGATATCACGAAACTTCTGACTCAGTTTTCCGCCCACACACAAAAAGAAAAACCTATTTTAATATGTGCCGGCAAAAAAGAAAAGTAAAAAGAAAATTTATGAAGAGAAAAAATCCGAAAGCCATACCGTGGCATATGAAATTGCTGTCAAATTTAAAAGGTTCATCTAAGGGCGACGAACGTGCAACGCATGGCGAATGTGACCATAGATTGGTTCCATAATAAACGTTGTCATATTTATCAGACGCGCTTTGATAATGGCAATCCCTTTCCCAAAAAAAAAAAATAGTAGAAGAAAAGCATTTAGCTGAGGTAACTCTACGCAGCAGCAGCAGAGTTCCAACCAACTACTTTGCAGTCTGTACACGTGATAAAATAGTTTTGACAAACTGACGCATTCTGGCAGGTTTCGTTAACCACTTTTAGTTGTCTTGGCCCAAAAGTTAAGATTACAAAAAAATTGTTTTAATATTTTTTGTTCATGTTTTAGAAAAGTATTTTCACAAGAAATTTTTTTAAATTTAGATTAGGTTAAATTTGTTAATAAATCTTCATTAAAATTTGTTAAAATATTTTTTTTTAAATCACATTTCGGCCATTTAAATTCAAATCAAAAATAGTTTTCGGTCCGAAGGGGTTAAAACATTCCATTGACTGCACATCAGCACAACAAACACATCGGTCAAGTACTTGTCAAACTGTGCGCGCTCTAAACGCCGCCTGTCTCTTCCTACGGCCCCCAACTCCCCCTGTCACTTTCACTTTTTTTTGGCGAAATGTGTCGTCGGGTATGTCAGACACGCAACGCAAACAAAGCGAGACGGACGGACAGACGGACGACACACAGCATTCATGAATGGCATGTCTAGAATACGTTAATTATTTCGCATTCCATTTGATCCCGTTCCCATACCCATTTCCGTATCCGAACCGGCCGTGCAGAAGCAACCAGCATCGCGCCCTCCGCTGGACCCATGTGTGCCAAAGGATTTTCTTATTATTTCTTTTCGTTTTTTCTCCAGCTTGCTTCATTTTTTCTTTTTCTTATTTTTCTTATATCTTGTCCGTCGTGGTCGTCGTCGTCGCTTTGTCTTTGTGAATTTGTTTCGTTGTCAGCGTTTACTGCGCTTCGTCTTTGGCATGCGGATTATATTATTAAAGATTATTTTCATCCTTTATGCGTTTACAAAAGACATTAGTGCTCGTCGCTGGGCGCTCTTCTTCATTGGTATGCCTTGTGCAAGTCGGCTCAGCTCAGCACAACAACAACAATAACAACAACGAAAAAATATTAATGTTTGTTCATTAGACATAAAGTTTCCCCACAAAAAAAATTGTGGGCTTTTGTAAAAGTTGTCCGAAGAGATGGAACGAAAAATTCGGCATAAAATAAACATCACGCGTGTCTGTCGAATACGCACGAATTAGCTTTAATTTGTGCAAGACTTCACTTCGGCTCCGAACATCGAGAACACAATTTGGAGAATATGTGAAAAACTCTTTAAAAAGTTTAACAGAAGTTTTACTTTTTGGAGTGTCTCAATAAAGGAAATAATTGATTTTCAAAATAAATTAATTAAATGAAATTTATCTCAGAAAATATTTCCAACATTTTAAAAAATTCAAATATCATTGACATTTCAACCATTGACTATAATATAGTTAATATAAATATTATTTACAATACAATTAACTAAACCTATTTTTAGAATTGCCATCTCGCAGATTTTCTCAAAATATCTCAAGGAAGATTCGGATAACAATATGTTTTTTAAAGTGAATATATATTCCATAGGTGGGCATCGTTAATTAAGAATTTAACATCGTTCATCCGAGAAAAGTTAATCAAATACTTATTATAACTTCCTTAAGTTAATTTCGTTAATCTCGTTGCAAAGTTAACGTCGTTAAAAAATTAACATACAAGTTAAAATTTCTCTAGAAAAAATAAATTTTTTTCAAATACATCACTTTTTATTTATTTATATAAATTATGCATATATGTATATCTAAACAAAGGTAAATAGAGATTCTAAATATGATTTAATTGGTTTTTATCTATTGTAATTTTATTTATTTATTTACATATATCGAAATAGGAAGAATCTGTCAGTGAATCATTTGTCCAAATTCAATTCATAATTTTCACTTTTTTGTTATTGATTTTACTTTTTCAATGTTTAATTTTAAATTTAACTAACTTGAATTAACGGAAGAAATTTAACGCGAATTAATTAACATTTTTGTGGTTTTCGAAATGAACGGGAAAGCTAAAAATTAGCAACAAAATTTAACTTCGTTAATGAGCTTTTTAACTATTAGGTGTACAAATAAGTTTCCGCCGTTTTGAGAAAGATGGCGTGGCACGAGGCTTACGTTGGAATTAGCAGATGGTAACCTACTTGAAAATTAGTTTGTTTATTCCAGAACAACATAACCTTATCATGTTATTAAGTTCGCGTTAGCATCATATATTTTTCTTCATCTAAAAATGTCTCAATTTGAGCCAACTAAGTGTCATTTGCGGGAACTTTTAATTTATTTTTTTAATTTAAAAAAATCTGCTGCTGAGTCGCATCGATTGCTCGTAGAAGCATATAATGAGGATGCTTTGAGTGAGAGAACATGTCGTGAGTGGTTTCAAAAATTTAAAAAAGGTGATTTTGACATAAAAGACAAAGATCCAGTGGAAGGCCGAAAATTTACGAGGATGCAGATTTGGAGAAATTATTAATTATTGGGTGAAGATTCGTCTCAAACACAAAAGGAACTTGCACTTAGTTTAGAAGTCACTCAGCAAGCAGTCTCACATCGTTTAAAATCGTTTAAATATTATTTCATTAACAAAAAACGGCGGAAACTTATTTGTACACCTAATAGTTCGTGCGCAGCTCTGTAAAATTCGAAAAAATATATCAGTTAATGATAGTTTTTCATATTCGTATTCCAGAACTTTTTCGTTAAAAGTTTTTGATGTGTGTATGTATGTATTTTTAGAAACAACCTTTATGTCAAAATTAAAAAAAAAAAACAATTTTAAATTTGTCTACTGAAGTTTAAGTGGTATACCCAGACTTTTATTTACCTCTTTTTTTTGTATTTTAAACATTAACTCCAAATATTTATCTTTTTGGAAATGATATCAAGGCGCCACGTAGCCTGATGGTTAGTGATTTGCGCTACAATGCGTACCAAGTTTGACGCTTAGGTGACGTTAAAAACAAACAGAATCAATTATTTTTAGATATACTAGAAGTCCGCAGCGGCAGGCCCTCCGATAAGTTACACAGGAAAATGTCAATAAAAATATGTGAAATGGTGTTGGTCGACCGGAAAGTGATCTTACGCAAGCTAGCAGATGAAAATTTTGGGCGAGATTCTGAACATGAAAAACTTATCCTGCCGCTGGGTGCCGCACAGAACAATGTGCCGGCACACAAAAGCATTGCAACCATGGCTAAAATCAATGATTAAGAACTCCACTTGATTCCCCATCCGGACCAATATCTGTTCCCAAACCTCGAAAGTTGACTCATCAATAAAAAATTCAACTCTCGCGAGGAGATCATCGAAGCCGCGGATGAGTATTTTGCAGAACTACAAAAAAAAACTTTTCGGACGGAATCCAAAGATTGGAAAATCGCTGGAATAAGTGCATCGACCTTAAAGGTGAATACATTAATGTATACAAAAAATTCATAAACATTTTTTTCATTTCCAAGGAGGTTAATTTAAGTTACCTAGTAATAATATGTTGCCGCACTCTCAGCAAATCTTCTAAGAGTAAAAACAACACAACTTGACATGTAAATGCGCATTCATAGCTCGGCCCACACTCTTCTAGGATGATTGCGCCAAATATTTATTTTTGCATTTTTTTACAGAACTTCAGATACCAAAAAAATATCTAAAGTAATGGCACTTACTACGGTGTCATCCCTTCATAAAACTATGTGGTATACTCATACAAACGTGATACCTTCATTAATTTATAAAATTGTCCTAAAATTCGCACAAGAAATTATTTATGCGTAAAGTTTAAGGCAAGTGAATGTCTTAATATGCAAGGACAACCTCATCAAATTGGCATAAGGGATAGTCCGAAAGAACTTAACAAGCAAAACACACACACACTCAAAGAATATATTAAATTATTAATTTTGCTTTAATAGGATGACAAAATAAGCAAAAATATAACTTACATTTTTTTATTGGAATATTATTCATATCTTTCTTTTTGGTGAACTTATTTTGCTTTACATTAATTCGACCCATTCTAAAATTAATACAACAATGAGTAAATTGAAGATTTAAGAGATAAAATATTCTTATAATATTAAAATAACAACGAATGTTGTTAATTTGACATTCCATTGACTTCAGATTTTATTTTGACTGAAAATATTCTTCTTGTTTTTTCTTCTGGTGTACAGCCCGAAAACGTAAACATGTATCTAAAAAGGATAACATATATATGTATGTATGTATGTATATGTATGCACGTAAAAGTGTGTGTGCAAAGCATAAAGTCATTTCGTCTGCCCAGACAAGGTTAAGAACCTATTCAAAGGCGCACTACAAATTCCAAATTGGTCAGCACAAAACGATATTTAAAAAGATTTCGTTTCGACGTCTTTCGTCTTGTCGGAGAAATAACTTCAAACTGTAGCGGCCAAATCATTAATCAAATCGCCTGGCTGTATATAGAGACGCACATCATAAGCTCCGAGTCGCACGAACCAAACGAAAAAAAAGAAGAAGCAAGACACCCATCCAACGATTACTATCACAAAGAACTTAATTATCGGTCATCAATTTACAACTTCCTTTGTTGAAGTCGGGAACGAGCTGGGCTGGGGTGGGGTACGGCGGACTGGTGGAAATCGAACGGAATCGAATGGAAATGCTTGGAAAGTCGAGCGAGTGAGTTTAAGCAGAGTTTCGTTAGGAAGTGGAAAAGCAATAAAACTGAATGGGAAAACAAACGAGCAATCAACACGCATCCTGAGTCCATCCGAACATGCCAATTCAATTAATCAAACTCCTCGGCGCGCGCGGCCACGCAAGGCAATCGGACGCAGGCACTAAACAAGGCAAATTTTTTGTTTTTTTTTTTTTGCTTTTTGCGAAATTGGGCGGCAAAATCTGGGCGTGTAAATATTGAATGAGTAAACAGAAAATTGAAAACGTGCTCAGAGCAGTGCGCAACGTAATTAGGAAAGCAAATTTATTTTTTTTCTTTGATTTTTGTTGTTGTTTTTCTTTTGTTTCGTTTTACTTTTTAGCGAAAAGGAAGAAGCAATTAATTTAGCTTTTAATTTTAAGTAGGGTTGTCCAATTAAATTCCAATGGATAAGAAAAAACTTTACGACATTTCGATGTTTCGATATATTAAGGCGGCGTATTTATTTATTTTGCCGTCTGATTGGAAACTTTTATCTTTACTTTTTTGAGCGTTTAAAGAAGACTTTAAAAATGTTTTGGCATCTCGTTTGGTTCGACTAAATCGAATTCCAGTGGATCAATTTTAGCACATACAGAAATTTCTTAGCGTCTACAGCCCTAATCTAAATGAAGAAAAAATAATAAAAAATTACAACAACAACAAAAATAAAACAGCAAATCTTTAACATAAGCAAATTTAAATTTAGTTGCTAATTGCAAGGCATGCCCCCAACCCCACACCTCCACCAGCCTAACGCGCACATGCACCCACATTCAATATATACAAAGGAAATCATTGAATTGTATTCAGTCGAATTGGCTAAAAGACTCGAATCCGAATCCACATCGATTCGATTCGACTTGACTCGACTCGACTGACTTCCTTTGGGCGCCGAACTGAGGTGTTGATTTTATTGCCAGTATCCCCCGGAACCGGAACTCAGGCTGGGAAGACGTTACGAATTATTTCTTTTTTTTCTTTTTTTTTTTGGTTGTCTTCTTTTTATATTTTTTTACTTTTCGTTTCTAACGAATCTTGCGATTTCGTTTTCCTTTCGCTTGTATGCGTGCGCAAATATCCGCACTGCTGCTGTGCGGTGCGATGCTATGAGGGGTGCGGAACACATGAGGCAGAGTGTCAATAAGCTTCGAATTAGGGCATGGTCGAGGGAGGGGTGGGTGCGAATGACGTTTTGCACGAAGTTATTGCTTTTCTTCACGATTTCATTTCTTTGTACGTTTTTTTTTTCTTTTGCACTTTTTTTTTCGTTTTGTATATTTTTTTTTATTGTTTATTTTTGGGATTTTATTTGGGCTTGTGTAAGTGTGTGTGTTTTTTTTTCGTTCTCTTAGTTCATTGCGATTGATTTTGTTGCCATTGTGCGCGTTTGGGCTTTTTTGAGGTTTAGGCATTTGGTTGGCGGGAGGCGACTGGAGTGCGTTGATTGAACGTTGTCGGCATGGCACGTGAATGCGATTGTTAACGTTTTTTTTTATTTTTTTATTGGCAATGAAGCTTTCAAATGTTATATTTTATTTTATTATTATTTCTTCTTACTTAAGTGAATGGAGTTTAGTTAAGTTTGGTGAGCTGAGGTGAAGTGGTTATAGGTAGCTTGTGCTATATACATTATATAGTCTATTATGAATTTATTTATGCATATTTTCATATGTCATATTTTTAATTTTTTTATATGATTGGCCTTGCCAATATTTGATAAATTTAATTTTCACTGTCTTCCACGAAGGAGTTTTATGTTATTTTTGGTTAAACTTTTTAGTTACAATTGCTTTCCGATGAACTAATTTGGTTTATCTAATGTTTATTCTCATTTCAAAGTATTAAAGAAGGATCAGATAGCAGCCATTAAAGGGAAAGAAATATTTTTACCGCATTCCCACTTTTTTAAAGTTTACGTCCGAAAAGGTTATCAACTTGATTTTTTTACCGCTTGCTCCAATTACACATATTAATATGATTTAAAAAAATAAAAAATAACAAAGCACACCCAACATGCGCCAGTAATGTTGTTGTCGTTGTTGTTGCCTGGCGTACAGTGGGAAACAATTGCATGTTGCGGCAACAAAACAACATTCGCCATTTTCTTCAACAATTATACTGCATTGTGGCATCAAAAGAAATGGAAGCCGCTTGCCGTGCGACCTTTTGTTGCCATTGCTGCTTGTGCTGTTTCTTCATATTATTCTCCTTCTTCTCCTTCTTCGTTTTCTTCTTTTACTTATACTTATACTTCTATTTCTACTTCTTGCACTTCCCTTCCTTAAAAGTTGTTTCTCTCTTTCGACGCATTTGCTGATATTGCATTGCAACAACAAACAACGCCATCCGAAGCAATTTTCTGCAGATCTACTTAAGGCTAATCCGATTGCAATTTTTTGTTGTTGCTGTTGTTTTTATTGTTGTTGTCGCCGCTGCCATTGCTGCCGTTGCACATGGTTTGTGCATTTATGCATTTATGTATGTGCATGTAAGTATGTGCATGCGTGCTCATGTATAAGTGTGTGCGAGCGTGCGTTTGTGTGTGTGCGTTGCTACGGAAGTGGCGCCATTATTGTGTTTGCACGCGCGACATTGCAAGAATTCTTGAATCCTTTTAACGGCTTCTGTTGTGCGTTTTGATGTTGTTGCCTTGCTGTTCTGTTGCTTCTGATTCTGCTGCTGTTTCGTTACATTGCCATCTGCCTCGTGCCATTCCCTGCTGCTGCTGCTACTTCTTGTCAGCAACTTACAGTATTTATTTTTCAGGTAAATAATAATACTATATCAATGCTTTATGTTGTTGCAAAAGATCTTACCAACAGGAAAAATAAATACAACAAAGATGATGCGAGCACGTTCAAATTTATGAGGCTACATTCCTTAGAACATGTGCCAAGTTTGACTTTTAAAGTTCATAACTTCTTTTTATGTGTCCTTAAAATTCATTCCTGATATGTTGAAATAAATAAAGGTTTTAAAAAAAAATTGCTTTTAAATTTGTTTTACAAAATTTCACAATTTCAAGAATTTTAAGGATTAGGGTGACCCTTTATATGGAAAACTAAGAAAAGTGAAGTAAACGTTGCAGTGGCGTTTAAAAAAATATGTCAAAGAAAGGAGTTAAACAACAACGATTTAAAATTTTGAAATCTATGTGCCTCTTCAAAACATTTGAATAAACTTGATATTTTTTATTTGCTTTTCAACCATTGTTCCAAACGTCATCATTTTTAAAAGTGCGGAACTTTCTCACACATTGTTTGTGAGTCCAGTAGTCTAAAAATAAGAGGCTCTCTGCTTCGGTTATAGTCTCTGGATTTTATGTTTTCTTAAAAATAATAAAATAAAATAAAAAGGTATATGAAAAGTATGGGCCCAAGTTTTACTGAGATATACAAAATTTATCGTTGTTTAGTTTAAGTTATTAAAACTTATTTCGAAATATAAGTATATATGAAATAGCAACACATACATATGTAATGCATTTTAAAAATGTACACATAGTTTTCATATAAAATCGTATTTGTCAAAATCTGTTAAACATTTTTAGAATTATTACTAAATCTTTTTTGATAAACACATTTACAGAATCTTTGTTGTAGTTATGTATACTCAGTTACACATATAATAACTATATGGAACTATGTATGTATGTATGTACATACAGAGAATGTTTACAAAAATATTTTCAACACTTTACATGCGAAATAAAATTGTCTACGAAAATTTGATATTGCGTGTTAAAATAACATGACGATATTATGTTAATTTTATATGATGCAGTGTTAATTTAACATTATTTGTTAAATGCAATGTTAAATTCAGCAAGTTGAAAAAACTAAACATTTATATCGCCAATATTCGCTGGAGGCAATACACAACCTGTGTAACTAGTAGACAAACGTGGCCAGAATTGAACATGGGTCGAACAACTCGTCTACTGAAGTTCAGCAGGACAAACATTAGAATTTTAATTGGGGTTCTAACTGGACACTGTATTTTGGGGAGACATGACTACAGATTGGGGGCACCTTTTTACGACTATTGTAGAAGTTTTCAAGACGCAGATGAGGAAGAGAGATTGTCGAACATCTTTTATGCAGGTGCATGGCTCTGAGTAGAAGAAGGTTTCAATTTCTTGGACTCTACTTTCTAGACAACATCACGGAAGTAGCAGATATCAAACTGACAAAAGTAGTTAGCTATATTAAGGACACAGGCTGGTTTAAAAAAGACCCAGAGGAAGAGTAAGGTGAAAGTTTTAGTTCCGGTGGTATCACAATGGGCCTTCAACAGGCCTAGGTGCGTCGTCAGACAGCCACTCTACCTACCTACCTACCTACCTTGAAGAAAGTCTCCAATAAAAACATTTCAAGCTTACTTGTCTAAGATACATAACACCTCAATACTTTAAGTGTAAAATATCAACATTGGGTCCTGTTGATCTAACAGTTTTTAACAGTTAAATAATAACAGAGTATGTAAAAATTTTTGTCTGACAACTAAATAAAAAAAATAATACTTAAAATGTTAATTGTACGATGTTCATTAACATGAAAAAGTGTTAATTCTACATGAATTTATTTCTGTGTGTTCAGCAAAATCAATAAAATTATTATTTATTTTCGTACTCTCTCCAAACACTTTTTGATTTTTGTACTCCATTCGAGTACTGTACGCTGCCACTTCGCCCTGTGTGACTGTGTGACTGACTTGGCTGTGATTGCACAAGCTGCGCGCCACTTTTACTGTTCGCTTCAATTCGTTTTCGCTGGCGCGTTGGAATTTAAAAAAAAAATAAAACACAAGAAAAAAGTGCTCCTTATCGTGTTGTTGTTGTTGTTGTTGCAGCAGCATGGCAAAAATGTTGCATTTGGCATGAACACATACGAGTATACAACACGCAAACACGCACACCTACTCACACTCACGAGTGCGTTCTATTTTATATTCGTTTGTGTGCGTGCGTACATGTGCTTGTTTGTGCGTGTGTGTATTTGTTATAATTGTATTGTTGCGCAAAGAAAATTTTAAAATTCTTGTGCACTTCAACACTTTGCCAAGTTATATGCGTCGGGAAGCGAAGGCGCTATGTGCTGCTAATGCGCTTAAAAGTTGAGTTCGTAAGGCGACTGACGAGTGACTGACTGACTGACTGACTTGAAGTTGGAATTTTTCACAAAACTGTTGAAACAATTTAAGAAACTCAAGGAAAATGAATAATAGTAGAAAAAATCTCAAAACTGATTTATTTGCAACAGCAGAAACAAATAAAAATATTTTAACATGCCAATTAATATCATCCCTGATTTTAGATCATATATTCCTTCTTCTAACACAAACAACATATTGCTATTGCACACCCGGGAGCGATATTTTAGAATTGTGTCAATCACATCTCGAATTGGTTGTCATCTTGGCTAAATCGCCAGCTGCACAGTAACACGTCAGCGACAGCATTTTGCAGTTGCCGGACCATTTGCGACAGCGATTATTTTTGCTCAGCAATTTGCAATCGTGCAAAAGCAGCGACAGCAATAATTAAAACAGCAGCAGCAACGGTCATGGCTGATTCGTCATTTATAACTTTATCGCCTGTCAACACTGATGGACAAACTGTCATGATGTATCTATATCTATATATGTATGTATATAACTACAGAGCTTTAGAGTGTCTCGGAATTCGAAAAAGTTGTATGCGAAATTTTAATACATATCTTAGAACAAAACCAGACTTAGACTGGTAAGAGTTTAGTTCAGTGATCCTTAGCTTCGAAGATCTGTTTTGAATCGAAGAAATTTGCAATGAAAAAAAATATTGACAGACAGAATGATTTAAGGAAAAGTAACCATAATATGTATAAATCAAAATATTTTTTTAATAACACTAGTTGGGTACCGCGTGTATCTTCTGTGGACAAATTATGTATGTATGTACCAAGGCAAAACAATAAGAGGTACATGCAATAATTGACAGCTTGGATAAATTATCCAAAAGGTTGAGAGTGGGAACAACTTTCTTTCAACTATTCAAATTCATTAAAATTACAATTAAAAAATTATATTTTTCATTTGCTTTTATTTCAAAGTTTACTTTGTTGTTTTGATTGTGATTATTGTTTTGATTACCTTGACAAACGAATTTTGATTACTACATATACCTGAGATAGTTGTACAGGTACTCAATAAACAATTAAATTAGGGATCCACTAACATAGTTCACTTGTGTCGATATTGATGATTAAAAATACATAAAATTTTATATATAGCGAACATATAACTTTCGATATTTCAATATGGAACAGTTCTTTAACATCTACGAAATGTTATGTAAACAAATTCGTTGGTGATTCGTAATTAAAAGCAAACACTTTCTAATACAACTTTTTTTTAATTCGTAAAAAGCTATCGACAACAAACTTTTCTTAATGACACAATTTAAGTGAATAGCTCAAAGTAACCGGAAAATATGGTCTAAGAAAATTATGTTTATGTTCAATACATGAATGGAATCTAAAAACATCGGATAAAAACCTCTCCCCACCCCCGGATTAAAATATGTCGATAGCATTTTTATATGGTTTTTGCTAAATCGATGTTATAATACCGATATCTGTGAAAAATATTGTTACATCATCATATCGATATATTTTTCGTATCACTACATGAAAGACATTTCATAAGGGATCGGAATATCAGCTTGTTTTCGAATACAAACCAAAAATAAAAGTATTTATTTGTGTGCAAAAGCTAAGCACCTCTGGTCAAGTTCGAGAACGAATGCAGATTTTGTCTTTTAGAAAAGATTTTCCTTAAATAGTAATAATATTATTTTAGGAAAACGGTTTTTCTTTAAAACATTTCCTTTTGAAAATCAAATTATTTCAGTTATTGCGTATACTCAAATAGTTTAATTGTACAAAATACGAACCAGCCTAGTGCAAAAATTGCTTAAGTTGAATATGAGCAACAACTGCGATAATGATGCTTGCAATGAAATTTCCAAGCAAAATCCGATTTTGCAAAATCATCATTATCGCAAAAATACACACACATACACATAAATACTCACTCATACATACCAATATGCACACTCTCAAAAGGGGACAGCGGGCAATGTTGCTGCTGCTGCAGCGTCTTTCGTGCGCTTTTAATAGATAAACATCAGTTGCTGCTGTTGCTGCTGATGCTGTTGTTTATTTGTTGTTGCTTTGTGTTGTTTTTTATTGCTGCTGTCACGGCTGTTGTTGACACCGTCACCGCATTACGGTATATGCTGTCATATTGACACAATTTAGGCGTGCTCCATCACACTCACACTAGTCAGTCTTTCCGTCCTTCCGTCGATTTGTCTGCTTGTCTGTCTGTCTGTCTGTCTGTCTGTCTGTCTGTCTGTCTGTCTGTCTGCTTGTCTGTCTGTCTGTCTGCCTGTCTTCGCGTCGCACAACGTTTAAATATGTGCGCTCATTTGACAGCTTATGACACAAGTTGGCGTCGCACGCAGCATGACAAAGCGGAAACGGAAGCAGCGGAAAAGTGAAAAAGTGATTGCAACTGATTAAGATGGGCGTTTGTGCGCTTACGGCGGCAGCTGGCAATCGGCGGGTGGTAAAACTAAATGACGCTAAGGCACAAGTGAAAAAAAAAACTTCATCTTATCGGCGGAGCAGCAGCAGTTGGAACAAATGTCGTCAATTATGCTGGATACAGAAAAACCCGCGATTCTCTTCTTTGTTTTTTTTTGTCAAGGGTTCGCTCGTTTCTTTCCATTAGCTCAGCGTTTATGGGGAAATGCGAAGGGCGGCTTTGTTGTTGATCGAAAAAAGTTGAAAAGCTGGGTTGGGCGCGATGATTTGATATGACTTTTATTTCAGCTTTTTTCTTCTTACATACCTTATTAATAGTACCTAAGCGAAACAGTGCCCTAATACCAAACAAATATTCCGAGAGTTTGATCAAATTTCGGATATATTTAGTTAAGCATTCGTTTTGTAACGCGCCCATTAGGCGGCAAAGTGGGCATGACAATTTATGTAGATATATAAAAAAATGTGTCAATGATGTGATGTCTTAACCGAATAAAATTTAACTTAAAAAGTTTTAACATTGATAAATATAAATCATCGGTCGAATGGTTTGACAAATTGCAAATATTCATATGGACAAAAAAAAATACTTTTAGTACAATTTTGATGATCTTAAAACTAGACTTCTTGGCTTGGAAAACAGAAGCTCACATGCCATTCAGGCCAATAACTTTTAAACTACGGCTGCAATCGCTGGTACATACAGACGAATGAACATTTTTAAGTCGACTTAGAATTCGAGGATTTATATTTTACCTACCACGCCTCCTTTTAGAAATGTAAGAACAAACTGAGTATATCCTTCGGTACATACTTGCGACCGATGAAGGAAATAAACAAAATGATTATATGGCGCGGCTCCTCTGTGTGAGCTTTGTCTTTTTTTTCCTCAGTTATAAGCATTAATTTTTAACACAATACAATTTTCCTGCTTTGCCTAGTACTACAACAATAATATAACATAAGGTTATAAGAATTTTAATGGGCTGAATCTCTTTTATAATTTTTGATTTAAAATTTTTAAACTTTAATTGACCCAATATGCTCGCAATTTTAATATTTCAACTATTTCTAGTAGACAAATATTTATGCAAATGTTTAAATGTCCCTAACATCTGTCGGTGCCACCGTAGTATGGTATAATTTATAAATATACTCGTCTATAGTAGAGGTGTAGTAAACTGGCTATATATTAATAATTTTGAAATATTTCATTAAATTTAGAATGTGAACTTTTAGATAAAATGAAAACCAAATGATTTAATACATGAGCAATCTTAATTTTCCTGGAACCACTTCTATCATATTTAACGTTCAAAAAGTTCTTTTTTTTTGTTTAACAACAGACAAGCAAAGTCTACTGAAGCATGCCATACCATTACCAAGTTGTATAGATAAGTGGAGGAAAAAAAATTAACCCTAAAATTGTGTATATTATTTTCTTTATGACATATACGAGAATAATTCTCATAACAGTTTCTTATTAAAATTTATTTAATAAACTTTCGTTCCTTGAACGCTTCGACTATTTAAACTTTAAATTAATATCACCAAGTTCGCAGTTCGACATATTTGCGCCTTCATAACAACGAACATCTGCTGTCCAATGAGCTATGCATACTGACAGAGTAACACTGACTGCCGTTGGTCGTATTCGTAGTCAGCGACGTCTTCACTCCGCTGCGGCGTGTGGCAAAGGTGAGAAAGAAATCAAACACGAAATCGAACTCAGCCGACACCGAATGCCGACACCGCAAATTGCAAATTTAATCAAATAGCACAGACAGAGATACCGACCGAACGAAACGTCGATCAAATAACGCGGACAGCGTCGAGTGGCAACATGAAGTAGTTTGCGGTCATCATCATCATCATCATCATCATCGTTGTCGTCGTCATCATCGCCTACCGCAGCTAAAGCGCTCAAATCAAACAAAACGATTTGGAATTGAAATGAAATGAACAAAAAAAAAATCACACAGTCAAAAAGTAGCGCAATAATTTAGTGGCCCACGTCAGAAGTGACACTTCCTGACATTTGACTCGCGTGCCAACGAAACAAACACACTGCCAACGAACCAACGAACCAGTGGCGGCAGAAGGCACCAGTCAGCAGTCAGCAATGGCAGCCAATAGACGCGACGCGACGCGACGCGTGCAAACAGAAATATGAAAGCCGTGCGCGCTTCATTGAATGCGACGGACGTAAAAAAAGAAGAAGAAGAAGCATACAAAGAAGAAGAAGAAGAAGAAGAAGTTGCCGCCGCAACACGTTTTCTCTACAATTCATTATTATCAATTTAAATTCTAAATTGCTGCCGCTGCCACGTCGCCGATAAGCGGCCAACCTGAGTCAAGAGTGCCGCCATGCCACGCGAACCTACTGGCAAAGGGCGTGAGGTGTACACTCGGAAAAGCAAATGTGTTAGACAATAAGGGATTTTTAAATTGATAAGTTAGAGACGATATATAAGTTCTGTCGAAATATATACTGGCCGGGCTACTCTGAGATGGATCAATTTAAGTTCGACTGACACTAGAGGCAGGCTGCCGGTTTTCTCGATATAAAAAGCTTTCGCTGGCATCGATATAGTTTCATAAAATTTTTCTGAAGAAGTAGGAGACCTCTTAAATAATATTGTATATGGATCGTCCCAATTCCGAATTTTAATCTAATTCAAACAGTTTATATATATTAAATTTCCTTGCGAAAATTTTAGAAAATCTTAAGATTGTAAAGCGAATTTTTAATATATCCTCTTTAATCATGCCAATCTTACTTTACCTCCACTATATCTTGAACCATAAACCTTTCGAACCTTCCTAAAAGACCACATATATAGCAAAGCTACGATTATTTTTGACGTATTTTTTTTATATAATTCCTTTATATTATTTTAAGCCGACCTTTTTCCCTTGGACTATGACTATAAGCAATCTTAACTTTCAATTTTAATTAAGTTCCACGTTGATTAAGTTAAAATTCGTTCTGAGCTATTATTGAACAATGAAATGTTGATAACAAAAATGTAATTAAATTTGTTTTCGATTTTCATTGGAACATTTTTGTACAGTGCAATTGCACCTCGGCACCGAGTAAATGACTCAACTTATTTCACGGCGGCGGACGAACAAAAGCGGCATCGATGAATGGTTCTGTTTAACATAACTATCGCCCAAATTGACAGCCACCAACCCAGCCAGCCAGCCAGCCAGGCGAGTCAGGTCGAATAGCGTTCATTTGACTCTGACACCGACTCCAACTCCAACTCTGACTCTGACTCCAGCGCTGGCGGTTTGTCCTTCCGTTTATGTGTCGCACAGTATCCGACACGGATACTTTGCCGCATGCAGTACCTACACCATCAAAAAAAAAAAAAAAAACAACAACAACAACAAAAAATCGTTCGATTCATTCGCTCGCTTTTTATGCCAAAAGGAAGTGAGTAAATCAATTTCAATTTAAATTGCTGCTGAAATAATGAAAATTACTCCGTGGGCTCAATGGAAACCGATTTCAACTACTCGATACGATACAATACAAGCGACAAGAGTTATTATTGGCACAGTCCAAACAGCCGAAGACAGTCAAGACAGACAGACAGACATAAGTGTCGGCGGCGGTAAAATGTTGCAAGGCGGCAAGAAGACAACTTCATCAGTAGCCATTGGTAACTAACTTAACTTAACTTAACTTAAGTAGAATGTCTCGTTTTCGTTGGTTGGCTGCCTTTTGTTTGATAAAAATTGTCAATTACGAAAATTAAATTTGCACAATTGAAAAACCGACCACAGACAGCAACAGCAATTGTAGCTAGCAACATTGAGTGTATTCGTGTTGGCGGCAAATCTTAAGAAACCCTCCGACCGCTTTGCCGTTTGCCACCGTTGTCCCTTTGTTTGTTTAGTCGTTTAGTTGTTTGTTTTTGGGCAGCTTAAACTCGTTCAGAGCGAGCGAGCGAGCGCACATTCAACGTTCCATCGTTCCATCGTTCAACGCTCGTAATAGCCGCTGCAGGCTCTATTTTCCACATTTGTCGTAATGCGAAATTTATTAAAACGAAATATTGTGCCTGCATGCATGCAGCAGTTGAGGCAGGCAGTAGGTAGGCAGGCGCCCAACACAGCACAACACAAATGGACATGGATCTGGGCACCGAGCACCGAGGACCGGGCACTAGGGATGAGTTGGTTTTGTTTGTGTTCTTAATTAAATGTCCTGCGGCCAGTTTTGCGTACTCGTATATTGAATATGCAAGCAATTTAAATTATTGTTTATGAGATGAAGCCGTCGTTCGGTACGCATCCAACTGAGTTGGAGTTGGCTTAGGAAATAATTTCCACAGTTATGTTGTTAGAGCAAACAGAAGCGGAAAGTTTGAGGTTGCCAATTTAAAGCGCCACAATTGTTTAACAAACTGAAGCCGAAGAAAATGTTGTCAACTCGAAAATTATCATGCAAATGGTGGCAGCACAAGCAATTTTATACTTTCCGGTAATTGTATTCAAAACTAATTTTTAATATCGCATTTTCCTAAACAAATTTCCAACGATTAAAGTCAACGAGTGCGCCTGTATTTCCCTTGACAATTATTGGCCCAGCTGTTCGGATCATAGGTGGCCTGACTGTAGGCGCCTGTCCTGTCCTTGCCTATCCAATGCCAATCCTGTCATATGTATTTGTTTTGTTTGCACGTAATACAAGTAATAAAATTACAAGCACTGGCAACAAATTGACCGCAAGTCCATTGTATCTGAATGTATGTGTATGTATGTATGGATGGTCGGTTCGACATCCGGAATGTAATCCGAGACAGTAGACCGGGCAGGAAGGAAGTAGTCCGAAATTGACTTGGCTTGTTGTTCCAGCTGCCACTGCAGCACAAGTGCTTAATCAACGCTGCAAGTGGTAAATTGATAAGTTTGTCTTTGTGTGCGTTTTGTGCATTCGGGTGGTTCGTAATTAAAAGATTTGGTTTTGTATAATTAAACTTTTAGGATGTCGGATTATTTTTGAATTATTTTAAATAAGTATAAAAATTATGAACAAATTAAACAAATATATTTTAAAATATAACATTATCCTTACACATCCTTAAATTGTTAATGGTCAAATGATAAAAATCCAAATATTGCATAATATAATTAACAATATAAAATGTGAGCCACCCTCTTATATGTAAGTGTGTATATGTATTAAACTTTGAGACATTTTGGTAATTGCCGATATAGATTTGAAAATTGCAATACACTCACACATATTAATTATGAGAGTATGTATGTATGTGTGTGTGTGTGGGATATTTCTATGTGTTTGTTTGGAATCTGCTAGTTTTCAATTTACTATTTACATGCCTTAAGCTACGTTTTTACTGTTGTTGTTGTTATTGTTGGTTGATAGTGTAGGTTGCTCGGTGGTAGTCAAAAGGTTCTTCGGTGGCAAGTAGTAGCTCTTGCCAACAACTGTCACAGCCACAATGCTGCACTTAACTGCATCTTATATTTAGTTGTGTGTGTGTGTGTGTGTATGTGTGACCGTGTGTGTTTCCGTCGCCAATGTAATATGCCAAATTGGGCTCTTGTGCGGATATTGTTTGGGCATTATCGCATTTCTCATTGTTTACAATAGATCTGAGAGTGGCAAATAATGCCATGGCCAGTCAGGTCAAGTCAGGTCAGGTCAGATCTGATCAGAACTGCACATGTTTGAGGCATATTGAAGGTCTTCGCCACACCACGCCACACTAGACCACATCGCAGTTTGTTCGAGTTTGTTGTGTGCGAGTGACAAAAACCGCAATCAATTGTTTTTGGAATTCATATATACATACTCGTATTTGTTTATTGTTTATTTATTTATTTATTTATTTATTTATTAATGATGCGGCTTTTATGCCCAAACGATTGTATGCGGATATCCGGATGCCGTAATTTCAATTGTTTTGAATTTGGTACTTCCTGCTGCGGTCGAGAGTGTTTCCATCAATACTTAGGCACATGCCTAAATTCCGAAATGTTTCTCCATTTTGAAATACTTTCACTAGCTGACGAGAGTTTTGCATTTGTATGAACGAAGATGGAGTAGTGAGAAGATAAAACGAATTATTGGCAAGACTCTCTCTTATAGAAATAATTGTTGAATTTTTTAAAAGCTTAGCAATATTTTTAAATGAAACTAAGAATATAATTTTTAAATTAAATTCTACATTTAACAAAGTTTAAATTATTCTTTTCACAATTCCCTTTTGGATTCTTCGACAAAAAAAATTTAAAGCAACCAACCTGAGGTTGTATTAAACGTTGCTTTGGGCACAAAATGTCACTTGAGTAGTTTGAAAAAAAACGATAACTATCACGCAAAAAATGCAGAAATCTACAGACCTTTTCTAACATTATAGTCAATTATAGTCACAATCAAAAGTCAATAAAATCTTGTGACTTTATTTTTGTCATCGTATTTTGTGATCCTTATTCTGAAGCAACTCTGATAGTCAAAAAAGCTTGTATCACCAATATTTGAGGGTTACAATTTAGATGGTAATTGATACTTTTTGATATATTACATTTTTCTCTGAATAAGAAAAAGTATCAATTGTCATGAAAGTGTCAATTGACAAAATAGGCCTGTAAACTGATAAGAAAATCCATTTTGTGATTAAATCAGTTTCAGATTTTTTTCTAAAATGATTTTGGGTTAACCTTTTCCAACCTAAGTAGTTATTTAAAACTTTTGAAGAATTATTATTAATACAGAAATAAAAATAAGTTGAGATAAAACTCCAATTTATTCCTTATACACTTTATTTATTTAGACAAAAGGTAAACTAAACCGTGAATAAATTCGAATTTTCGCAACCATTGAAAAGAATTTATCTGCTTACTATATGATATTTTAAGATAACTTACCTAAAGTATTGCTTAATCTTCTCATTGCGATTAATCCCAACCGAAATTCCGAATGTTTTTAACGTTTGTCGCCGACACTCATAAATCAAACTGGAAGCAGGACCCTACCAACCAATCGCGCAGATACTTTATCTCATCTTGCATTATTTATGATCTCAAAAATAAAAAAAAAAAATACCTACTTGAAATACTTATCCAAAATCAATAAGTTCGTAACGAATTTTATGTTTCGTTGTGGCTTCTTTATCCACTCGGATAATCGATAAATCTTTAAACGCGCACGCGGCTAAAAAGCGATTTTCTGCGCTGATCGAACAGAATAAAAAAGGTAGCAGCCAGTGCAGCCAGCAGAAATACGGAGGAACATGTCAAGCAAGCAGAAGAAGATGATAATGTGATTGCTGCCACTGTTGATGATTGCTGCGCTTTAAGCGACCCAAATGCGTATATGTATATGTATGTGCGTGTGCGTGTGGTGCAGGCATTGTGCCCGCTTTCAACGCCGATTCATTCAGCTCTTTGGCAAAATGCAGAAATTATAAAAACAATAATAATAAAAATAAATTATATTTTCTGTTCGTGATCCGTGCAATTGAACCATTGTCACACGCAGCCGTACAGTTGCCACAGACACAGACGCGAGGCACGCAGAACTTTGGACGCATCATGCAGCAAATGCGGCTCTCGCGCATGTTTCGTTTGAAATTTTCGGCGTATAATAATAATTGAAAATCGCACATAAATTCGGTTGCAAATTGTATTTTTTTGTTGTTTCATTTTCTCTTCTGTTTTGTTGCATTATGGTAGATTGAAGTGCGTTTGCGCGTACGTGTTGTGGCATTTGGTAGCCAACGACCGTGTCCATATGCGGCGCGTTTAAAGACAAAAACAAAAACAACAACAAAAAGAAATGTCGAACAGTTTGTGCTGTGATGGAAAGTTGAAGGCTTGAGGAATACAATTCGTTGCTTTGGAGTAGTTGCTTATCAGCAGCGGCAAAATTCCTTTGAAAACTTTAAAGTTTTTCAATTTTTGAATGGAAAAGAAAATTTTTTCTGTTGAATATATTCTCGATTTTATAAATTGGCCCAGACCAAGTGAAGCGGTCTTTATAATGTTAACTGATTTAAGTCAATATTTAAGTCAGTTATGCGCGATTTTAAAGGCGTTTTCTTTGTAAGCACTCGTATATATGTACATATTTATTAATGGAAAAATATTTATTTGACCTCTTTTATTCAATTTTTCATATTTTCGCTTATATTCGTTTAATTTTAATTATTGGCGCAAAACCAAAGGCAGTAGCGCCTTATTGCAATCAACCGTCAAGTGTCTGTGTGTGCTGTACTATACTACAATATATACGCGTATGTAGTGATTTTTTCAATTGCAATATTTTTACGTTGTTGTTGTTGTTTCTGTTACTGTTGTTGTCATTACCATTGGCCACTTGCATCCTCCAGCCTATTATAGACTGACTCTGACTCGCGAAATTATGTTTAATTGTTGCAGCGAGTATGCAAATGCATCTCAAGTACGCGTGGATGCATTGTTTCTGCTGCCTGCTGGCATTCACAGAATGCTGCACAATAAACACGAATTATATTATATACACTTGTGATTGCAATTAAGCGAATCGCTTTCGGAATACCCGGTCTAATAATCGAAATAGAAAATAAATCGTTAAATATCCTTAAAATATTTCAAAGTTTAAATGAAGGTATTAACAATTATTTATTATTTAAAAAGGCAAACTATATGAAATGTATATAACTCTGATGTGCTCATTAAATAAAGCATATAAAATGCTTAGTCAACTTTTGATTGTCTTGTATTTAACTGAAAATTGAAACACAGATTGGTCCATAGAACTAGGTTGAGTAATATAACTTTATAAGGTTAACTTATTTTCCTGATCTACATATTTGAAGACCACAAAACCCAACATGTACCACATGATTCCCAACTAAATTTAATATAATTTCTTTTGTTTAAGATAAGGTTGTCACTGTAACCGGTTACTTGAAATCCACTGTCAAATATCTTTGCTGCAACGGCACCAATTCAATAACAATAATAATTTTTGCTTGGCTACCTCGCGCTGACTGACTGACTGTCTGTTCGTTCGACGCCGCCGCCGATGCTTGTGCTGATTGGCATGTTCGTTGGCGATTGATCAATTACTGCAAAGCTCAGTCGCACTCACACTCGCCCTCGCCCAGCAAAGTGTAAAAATATGAATATGGAAAATGTACGCAAATATGTGCTGGCGCCCGAGCAAAAGTATTTTAATTATTTACAAGTGGTTTCGCAAATAAATATTGAGGTTGTCCCGCTGTAATTCGCATCGCGTTAAGAATGCTTTCCCACGTAACGAGTAGGCGTAGGCGTAGGCACGATTGTCGGCTTTTTGTGTTGCTGTATTGGCGTTGTTTTTAATCTATCGTCATGTTGATGGCTTTAAAGGGAAAATCATTTTTAAATTACAGCTTAAGTGCATCAGGTCCATTTGCATTAATCACGTTGCGATAACTTTACCAATGGGTACTAATCGCTTTAGAACAATTTACTAAACCCAGATTGTACTTTAAGGATGGAATTATATTTTTTTAACTATTTATAGAATAAAAATAAACAAGAAATATTTATAAAATTTAAATGATATTTTTAATGAAGAAATTATTGTTGTTTTACTTATAACATATTGTGTTTGGGTGGATGTTTGTAACATAAAGGCATTCTGAAGATATATATAACCACACAAATATATATTTTAACAAAATTAAAAAAATAAGTCAGTCTGGCCATGTCTGCCTGTCTTTCTATCTATCTATATATCTATCTATCTATCTATCTATCTATCTATCTATATATCTATCTATCTATCCTCCTATCTGGCATCATTTCCTATTAACAAGAGGTCGTGAGCGCCATTAAAGTTATTGAGCTAAAATGTTTTACACTGTTTACTCTTATGCAATAGACAAAGTTATTAAAACTGATTAGATGAATACTAAAGATTAGTGAATCGGACCACGACCACACCCAATATACTTATTTCTTATTAACACGATATTTTTAAAACCATTAGAGATATTCTGTTGAAACTTTATCGGCATTTTAAGAAAAACTGATTAACTGATTTTGAACGATCAGGTTTAATATAATAATATCATGTTAAAACAAAACTTTATTCGCTTATTTCGGTACATAAACGTTGAAGAATATTGCCATCATATAAGGGTAGGTCATTGTATTTATATATATAATAAATATTATAAGTTAGTTGTTTAAAGCATTTAAAACGTAACCAGCAAACCTCTCGAAGAAACAAATTTCATCCAACTATAGGATCAGAGTCATGTTCAAACAAATGCGCCACTCCAGCACAAGATACATTTCCATATTATGCTTAATTTTTCCATTAAAAAAAACGAAAGTGTCTTTACACAGAAACAAGGTGAATGTTGCACTTGAACAAGGACTTTCATCGAGAAAATTTATGAATAAGTAAGAACTTCGCTTCATTCGTATACAGCGCAAAGTCATTCAAGGACTGTTTTGATTCAGTAAAAAAAAACTCGCTCCGACACGTTGAATCAAATCGAAATAAGGCAAACATCGACATAACAGGTCACATTCACACTTTTCTAAAATATTTAAAATATGATAGAAAAAAACATTAAATACTTAGCTTTAGAAATTTCAACACATCTTCAATGTGATTTCATAAAATTTGCTAAATTTGCAAAAACTTCGCTTTCGAATAAGATATTCCGAATAACATTTTGCCAAACATTTAAACATCAATTTCTTTGATTAAGCCGACATTTCATTTATGCAAAAGATTCGCATTCAATTTCACTTCAATTCGAAAAACATTGACACAAAACTTAATTAAAGTAATGTCCCTAAAAGACATACACATACACGTACTTACGTGTAGATCCACCGGATATGGCCAAAAGCCGCCCGCATTTCCACTGTTCACTGTCCACACACGCTGGTCAGCCAGTGCTATCTAGCTATCTAGCCAGCAAAGCGGCTCGTTTGCTCCTTCTGCTCAAATCAAAATCAGTTTTAAATATGCAAAATTTTGTTGAATTCCTAAAGGACAAAAATTTACATCCATACACCATACACGTTCGGTGGCGAATGCGGGTGCAGTTCAGCACGAAGAGAAAATTCCAGAACGGTTTTGTTAATGCTGCAGCATGCATATTTGAATACCTCTGGAAAAGCAAAGTTGACGACGACTCACACACACACACACACACACGCATACATACATACAAATACACATTCCTGCAAAAACATTTGTAGGCGTTTGTTTGTGCGTCTATCTATCTGTCTGTCTGTAGTTATGCTCTCTTAAGTAATTTTGTAAAATTGTCAACTCGTACACAGATGCCAGCAGTAAAGAAACCGCATGCAGTAAATGCGACATGACATACACACACGCAGGCACACATGCACATGCTGCATCTCACATGTGTCGAACAGGTCTTAGGGTCCTGACAGCTTTGGTAATTGACAGGCGGTCGATGTTTTGTATACTCCCAAATGCAGCCCACCCGTGTTGCACACCAATAAAGAGCTGTTCCATCGAAATTTGTACTCGAACTGGTGGTTGTCATTATGCTTTTAGTTAAAGGAAATAAACCATTTATGTATATGATTTGTATATGCTTTTGCTATTAATTGACCAAATATATTCAAGTCGCTTATACTTTTGTAGAAAATTCGCTATTCTATGAGCAAAATGTTTTGAATTTTTTTTTGAAAAACCCAAAATAGTCGATAACTTTTCTACTAAAATTCTATAATTTTTTGTCAATATGTACTAAACACTTAAGCACCTCTAATTGCTTAAAAAAAAGCGAAATGCTATGTAAATTAGATAAAATTGCAATGAGATAATAGAGCAATTGTCGTAAATATTTTTGGATATATGTTATACGACAATTGCTCTAATATCTCAATGCAATTGTCGTATAACATATATCCAAAAATATTTACTTTTCATAACTAGAAGAGAAATGACAACTTTAATCACAAGTTCTAATTTAAAATGGACAATACTTTAATTCAAATAAATTACAGACGAAATCAATTCAAGAAATATGTTTGGATTTTGATGTTATAAATTCGATTTGGCCTTTCTTAAAAGAGATGATGATCAAACTACAAAATAAGGACTCCAAAATGGACAATTTCTTATAAGGGAATCTTTCACAATTTTACTATTTTAATAAATTTAGAACCAAAAGTAAAAAAAAATATTATCGTGAGACCTTGTTAGAGCCAGGCATATACAAATAAATCCAACAAATCTAATCGAACTGAAAGTTTGATAAAGTAAACAATTTACTTATATACAAATATTAAAAAAAAAAGATGTATAAAAAATTACAGTGTATAAAATGTCGGATGTAGGGATATAGCCAGACTGACCGCAGTCATTACTGGCTTCTGGCACATTGGAGGGCAAGCGGCCAAAACAGATGAAAAAGAAACTGTGGTTCATTTTATCTGTGAATGTCCAGCTTTATGGCAAGCGAGAAGGGACACCTTAGGCAAACCAATCTTCGGTGGACTTGGAGAGCTGTCAGGAATCGATTTTAACTATCTACTAAACTTCTTAAATCAAACAAAATGGATTTAGCCGATTTGTTTTAATGATACTCTAGATAATAATGGTATACCATCGGCCGCATGTACACAGACCCTTTCCAAACTCTACACGGTGTGGGGAAGCTGAACACTTTTGCTCATTACACGATATGACGACTATACTGGCGGTAAAGATTCGTGTTGCCTTATGCCATTAGCCTGTCATCTTTTAATCCAGAGGTCTAACAACCGTCAAACTAAAACTAACTGAGGATGTGAAATTATAAAAGCGCATAAGCGCTAATTAGACTCGGGTCAACACTGCAAACCAGCCAACCACCATAAAATATCTAAGTTTTAAAAAGTTACTTACTTTAAAAAGGTTTTCATAACAATATTTTTCCGTGTTATTAAATCTCAATATATCGATAATCCTTTCAAAATATTAACATACATACGAGTATATCAAAAAACGATATCTGCACTCATTGCAAAAAGAATAAATATATATCGTATATATTGTGTCTGTCCATTTTGGCTGACCTCCAGTAATTCAACTGAAGTACGTTGGAAAAGCTTGTCAAACGCCTTTACCCTAACTCATGCTGATAAGGGGACAAATTTTCATTAGCAGCAAGTCTGGAGGTGCTGCATCGACATTTTTTCTTTCAGTTTCATCTTTTTTGTTTATGCCAACTCTCGAAGGATATTTCGAGCCACAATTGAATTTTCTTTGCGAAATTGCTACGGAGACATATTCACATACGCCGTAGCTGTAGCTGTCCAGCTGTCTAGCTGTCACATGGCGATGAAGCCGATAAGACTTTCCTTTTTTGGCAATTGTCAATTGCAAATGAAATTACGATAAATTATTTTATGGAAAATTATATTTTTTTTCGTTTAGAGTGCGAACATTTTTATGAGGGTGTGTTGCGTCTTATGCGATGGGATTAATTTATTGGAGTGGACATTTTTGAAGCTTTAAGCTTTAGACGAATATATCAAATATAATTCTTTATTGAATATTTAATATACTCAGTTCTGGCTCTAAAAATGTTGAAATTCATTATATTTGATAAATAAAAATTTTTATACTTTTCCGCCTTAGATTTTCATTTAGTCCTTCAGTCGCCAGAGAAGCTCTTTAAATTAACTTAAGATCTGGTAAGTTCTCTCCTCATACATACCTCATCCGGTTGTATCTTTATGAAGTAGAAATTCCAGTTAGATAAGCTGTTAATGAGAGTTGAATGCCTGATGTCTAACGCTGATAATAGCCATCATCATCGTCGTCGTCATAGCGCCAGCAAATGCCCATTGTCACCGACATCAAAGGTCCTTCGAAATGTCGTTGTCTGAAGCGGCCTCGCACATGACTTCAACTGAACTAAACTGAACTGAGCTGAGTCATCGTCGAGAAATAATGCACAAATGCCAGCATAAATTTTAAGAGCGACAAAAGCGGCCAGAGTCAAAGGTCATACACACACACACACACACAACCGCTGCACTATTGCGAAATTCACCTGTGCCTGGTCGGACTCTGTGTGTGCGCCCGAGTGTGTGACCAATGACACATTCGCATGCTGCAAGAATATTGAAATTCAAATCCAAACGCTCGACCGATGCTAACTTTTGATAGGAATTTCCACATAAACTTGTTAATTGCCAACAACAAAGACAACAAAATCAAAAACGAAAACGAAAAACGAAAAACCCAAGAAACATTTTTACGATAAAAGCAAAGGTTGCAACTCATCGTCGCCGTCGCCGTCGTCGTTGTTGGCCTTTTGTGACCACACATTTGGCACTGCTTTACAGTTTTAATTGCTGTCTCTAATGGGCCACGACATGGTGGTGGCTTAGGCCGATGCCACTTGCAAGCATATTCGGTAGTAGTACTTTTAATATGATTGCAGTTAAAGTGCAGAGTATCATCGTTTAATAAGCTCTTCAAACTGTAATCGAAGGAATAAGTACAACAAAAAAAAAAGGCAAAAACGCTTGTGACCAATCGTTGACCATTTGGGCACACATGTTTAACTTTTAATAAACGGCATTTTAAATGCAGGCATAAATCTTTTAATCAACTGATGAGACTATCAACATACCTCAGATAACTTTTGGGCTATGTTCTTCTTACCACGTTTTTTGTTTTTGTTTCTGTTTTTTAAAGCTCTTTTTCCCAATTAGCTGAAATTCGTTACGCACATTTGAGAAATCAATAAAAGTTCTTTTTTGCGTATACACACACACACTCGCACACGCACACTTTTAATTACCGCAGAACATTTTGAAATCGTTAAACAAAAAAAATAAGGCATGCCTCACAATAAAGTAACAGCTGGAAAAAAAAAGGAGATCCAACGAAATAAAATATCAATAAAAATGAGCAAAGAAAATATTGCACATAAAAAAAAATGCTACAGTAAAAATCGCCGCAGCATATGCAAAACGTAGACTCTGACTTAACATGTAGTACCCTGCTTCAGTGCAGTCCAGTCCAGTGCAGTGCAGTGCAGCCGCGACTTGGGTCATTCATTATTTTGGCCATTACGATTTTTTATGTGTAAATTAGTTGCGCGTTATTACAACACTGAGTTACGACTCTGTGCACGCTGGCTGGAGTAAGCTGCAGGAACGAAGTCGATTTCGCATGAAGAAGCCCTACAAAGGTCGACATTGCGCGGCCCGGCTCGGCCCGGACTTAAACGTTAAAGACGGAAACTGCACGCGGCTACTGGAATTTGGAATTTGGCTTAAAGTGCGCAGAGTGCAGTGTGCAGTGCAGTGTGCAGTGATGTTTTGTTTTTGGGCCATCAATCATGTTTTACAGCGCCGGCAAACAGTAAGAGCGAATGCAGCTAATTACACATTTCGTAGCTACAAGAATAACAACAACATAACATATCTAACTTAAAGTTATTATTATTATTTTCGGTTCTTTATATTTTTATTGTTGTGTTAAAACGCGCGGATTTTTCGACTTTTAATTGTGTATATCTAAGCGAGAATTTTAATGCGTTTTAGAAGAACGTTTTAGAATTGTTGTTGTGCAACTAAGCGTTGTTAGTGAAAAAATAGCGAAAATTTTAAACTATTGTTTTATGAGGTCTTTAACATCAAAACTTTAAAGTCCAAAGACAAACAGATTTTAAAGTGTTAAGCTGCCTTAGGATAACTGCTTTGACAAGAGTTCTTTTGCTGAAGTCTTTTTAGAGTTATCTAAAATTTAAAAAAATAATAAAGCTTTTACAATAAAAGTCTGAAGATCTTGAAATTTTTATCATTCTAAAGATTAAAATTGTAAAGCATTAAATTATTAATATTTATTAATATATAAAAGCTTCTTTACATGCAGAAAAAAATGTCTATATCCAAAAACTTTTTTAAGCTTGAAGATCTTCTAGGATAATTGCTTCCTTATGCTGAAAGCTTTTAAAAGTTTTCTTAAATTAAAGCTTGAAAATTTTTAAATTTAAATCATTTTAAAGCATAAAGTTGCCTAAAGCATTAAATTATTAATCTGTACGAACTTCTTTTCATGCAGACAACATTGTCCAAAAAGTTGTTTGAGCTTTAAGCTTTTTTAAGGCTAACTTCTTTGCAAAGGTTTCTTAAGCTGACATTTTTTTAAAGTTTTCTAAAAATTATAAGCAAAAGCTTGAACATTTTTAAATTTAAATGATTTTAAAGCTTAAAGTATATAATAAATGTAAAGGCTTCTTCACATGAAGACAATCGTGATTCATTTGCCTCCAAGAGTGCAGTATTGCACAAAATTTCCGAACAACCAACAACAACAGCTACACTTAACTAAATACATAAGTATGAAACAAAATTTTTAAAAATACATAAAGTTTATAAATGCTCGTATGTATCTGTCAAGCCAACTTACAACTTAAGCACCTTGAATCAGCTTCAAAACACAAAAACATCAAAAACAACAACTGCCAAAACAACGCCAGCAGATACCACGACGACGACAACAACAACAACAATATCAACACCCCATGCCGACCATGCAGCACGATGCCACAAACCAAGCATCGAACATATGCAAAACAAAAAAAAAACAACAGCAAGCAACAAGCGGAGAATGCAGCAAAGTGTTTGCTTTGCACTTTCGCTACTTGCTGCTTTTGCTGCATGCTGCATGTATGCAACATGACAAATTCACTTTAGCAACCGAATCGTAAAAGGATATGACAGTCAACAAAAAAAAACAAACAAACAAACAAATCGGAATATAAGCGACAAAGTCAACGCCGACGTCGCCATCGTCGCCGTTACCGCTTTTGGTATTTGAATAAATATGCGAGCAAATATTTATTAAAATCACAAACACAATTCAAAAGAGATAACAACCTTGCAGCACCGTCACGTGTGTGTGTGTATGTGTGTGCAGCAAGTGTCAAGCGCAGCAAGATGCAAACACGAGCATGCAGAAGATGAAGATTGCTAAGATATTGTTTTTGTGATTTTTAACATTTATTCCTTGGACAAAATATTGTTTTCTTTTTTTTTCTTTGGGCGTTCAACTTTTCAGAAGCGTTAAGATTTTTTTTAGAAAATACTAAACGAAAAATGTTAATCATAACATTAAATTTATTTAATACCTTACAATGCATTACAACAATTCACACTTATGTCCCTCTTAACTGCCTGTTCAATTCCGCCTTATTACGGGTCTAATGAAAACACTTGTAGGTACCAGAGACAGCCAACGGAAAGCCATCAAATCAATCTTCATTTGGCCACCGCCGAACGAAACGAAAAATTCCAACTAGTTAAATACAAATTTCGCAAAATGACAGCAAACTGACGGCCAACACAATCACACAAAACAACAACAAGACAGACACACATACACACATCCACACATTATAAGGCCGGACAAAAATAATAAAAATATGGAGTGAAAAAACAAAAGAGATATATCCGCTACTTAACACACACATTGAAAGGCGGGCAGCAAATTTGCAGGATTACATTTATTTTTTTTTTTTTTTTTTGAAGGCCAAAATGGAGCGCGCAAATTTTTGGGCATAAATGTTTGCAACATGAATTACTGTTGCCACTTAAAATGCAGTTAGCTAAATTGCAAATTAACAAATGCTAATTTGCATAATTAAGAGATACGCGCACCACTGCACCGTGCACATGTGGCAACACTGGCAGCGACAGCAGCAGCGGCAGCAACAGTTTTATGCTAAATTAAATTTGCTGATGTTTAAAAATAAGAATAAATAAAATCGAAAAGAAATGAAAAAGAAAAAGAAGCAACACTGTTCGTCAGTGTTAGACGCCGCGCGTCACCATCTTGATTGTGGCGCGTGATTGGTGTGATCTTTTACCTGCGGTGATGGTGATAGAGGCCCCGGATCAGCTGGCCGGCGTTACCACATAGTTTCGAAAGGCTTTACAACATAAATTAAGCGATTGCAAGAATGTTTCTGTTGCTGTTGTTATTAAAATTGATGTACGACAAAAGCCGTCGCTCGTTTTTTTTTATATATATATTTTTTTTAAGTTTTTAGTTTCATTTTGTTTTTGTTTTTGTGCCGTTTTTGCCTTTTGTGAAATTTTGTGCTCAGCGATGCTTGGCATGTGTGTGTATATGTGTGTTTGAGTATGTGTGTGTGTGTAATGGTGACTCTGCCTTTGACTTTGGCGCGATTCTAATCGCAAATGCAAATTTGTTAAACGAACCTAAAGTGCATAATTTGTTGCATGTGAAAATTGTTTTAAGTTGCTGGCTGCAGTCTGGTCTGCACTGGTGCTTTTAGAAAATCTGGCTAACTGACTTACTCGACTCGATTTGGCTTGGCATGGCTGGCTTTAATCTCGGACGGAAGTTGTTTTGACGGTTTTTTGAATAATTACCGCTATTAAGATAAGCGCGGATTGCCAACATAATTGCGGATAATCGCATTTTTTCTATCTTCAAGCATAAGTGGGCATTTTAAATTGACAGCGTATGTGTGTGTGTGTGTGCGAGTACGAGTATGTAAAACATTTGAAGTACATATCTCTTTATAATTTATTTGAATTTGATGTTGTAAATTAAGACTGTATCGAAAGTGCGTTATTAATGAAAATCATATTCTAGTATATTAAAAACAAACTTTAAATTATTATCACGGTTGCAACAAACATTAATTTAAAAAAAATTATCCACACAAAATTTATAGAGGCAAGATTTATCTTTGGGATATTTAAGTTTTAAGTGTTTCAGACCTATTAAAATCTGGAATTATCTAAACAAAGAACAATCTAAACAAATAAATTTTAAGTTTGTAAATTCAAGACATTATCAGATGGAGCGACATTTTATGCTTTACAATAAGAAAAAAATGCAATCATATTTTTAAAACCACCAGCTGGATGCAGTTTGGCCACTTATTGACACCTTAAGACAGTTGTTTGATCCGCTTAAATTGCAATACTCTTAACGCCAATCAATATTTCGCACTGACAGCCAACCAATAATTTTTAATATATTTGCCTTTATGTCATGTTCGGCATTTAAAGTGAGGCCACAGATAAATACCACGCCCCATAAAAATTACATTTATGAGGCATCATATCCAGCTACCACATATAAAGATAAAATGAGTCCGTGAAGCAGTGCATTAAAGAACTACCACGGATCAAAAACAGTCAAACAGTAAACTCAATCAATGGAAGTTTTTATTAATTAAGAAGTTAGCCTAACTAGACCACTTGTTTGAAAAGAGTCCCATTTTTATCGCCTACTAGCTTCGAAAAGTATCGGGCAAATCTTCGATCTCTATCCAACTACATTACTCGTTAGATCGAGCTTTTTTTTTTTGAATTCATTTGTATTCCAAAATGTACATACTCCTGCTCGCCAAAGCCGAACATTCACACAAAACGTGTGCAGCCGTCTTGGCCTTTTTTAGATATAGAATGCAGAAATCCTCTTCCACAAGACATATCTTGCTGAGATGATATCTGGCGTTACCATGCTACGTTGGTTATATGGTCAACTTTGAGTTCTTTGTGTAAGTCTAAGAACTTGTTTTGCTTTACTGCCGAAAATTATTTTTTGGTCAACTAATCTTATCTTCTCAGATACTACTCATTGGTCCAGATGTCTATCCAGGTCATAACTGTTTGTTCGAGGGCAAAGAGCAATGGAAGTAAATTATATTAAAAGATCGGCCAACTGACTGAAAAGTAATCTTGCGAATATCAAGCGTCAAATTTAGAAGATCATAAATTTGTCCTGATATCAATTTATATATTAAATAATACAAGGTCAAGGACGTGAATTTTTTCCACATATATAAAATAAATAAAAAAAATTCACATTTTCTTTAGTTACCCAATTTAGCATGAAATATTTCGAAAAGAATATTCCAAAATTGCGGAAATATTTGATCGAAGGAATCGTTAAACTTGGTGTAATTAAGGATTCGATTAAATACCGAACCACAAAAGAAATGAATTTCCGAACGTGCGAATTCTTTACACGCATCAAATGGGAATTAATGTTAATTTAGGCTTTTAAACAGGGTTGCCAGCTATATGGTAATATACCTCACAATGATCTCACTTACTCACACACACACACACACACAAACATTTATTTATTTTATTTTTATTCACGAACTTTTAAAAAAAATTGAATTTTGTTTTTGTTAATTTTTTTGGTTTCTTTGCTGTTTTTGCAGTAAGAACTCTCACTCACCTTTGAAATGCCAAAAAAAAATATGCAAATTTTTCTCATATAAAAATTCCGGCAATATCTTTTCATTTCGAAATGCTTTTTATTTGCACAAACGTAGCCAGAGAGCCGAGGCGCACACAAATTTCCCCAAGGAGGCGGGGCAGCGATTGGGCGAAAGGTGAGCAGTCGCATCGCATCGCGTCGCGTTAGGAGGAAGCTGAGGAGCACAGAGGCAGATATTTTTATTACTGTTTGCCAACAAGTGAACTTTTTTTTTTGATAACAAAAAAAAATTCGTTTGTATTTCGAATTGCTGAATTTGGGGCGGTTGGGGGATTCCTTTCGCGCCGCCACAAAGTGTAATCGAAAGCTCAGAAATGCAGCAAGCAGCTTCGAACATCAGGCGAGCATCATCATCATCGTCGCCATCACCATCACTAGCGACTTCTTGTTCTTCTTCAGCAGTGCCACCGCACTTGTGGCGTGTTGGTCAAGGACGTGGATCAAACATTTTGAGTGATATTAAAAATTAAAAAAAAAGATTTTCAATGGGTCAGTTTCGAAATATCGAAATTTAAAGTCTCTAAAATTTCAGTTTTAATAGATTATTATTTGTCCAACAACTTAACAATTGTCTTAGTCAAATTGCAACGCAACTACTACGCCACTGGCGTCAGCTTCCTCCTATACACACACACTGACGCGCCTGCTGCTGCTGCTCCATCGCAGTGTTAATCCCCAAGGAAATCAAGGACGTGCGCGCGTGTTTTTGGTTTTCAATTTAGCTTCCGCATGATTTACAAAGCGAAGCTGCACACAACCACCAACAACAACAACAACGACAACAAGAAAATACACAAAAATATATATATATGTATATGAAAACGATTGAAATAAAAAAGGCAAAAAAAGAAGAGACCAAACGAAACGAAATGAAATGAAAATGAAATAAAACTACAAAGGCATTTTTGCGCCCGCCATCATAAAAAATGTAAATTATATTCACGTACTTTATGCGAAAATTATTTTATGCCACGCACTCCAGTTTGCGCCTCTACCTCCGCCTCTGCCTCAGCCTCTGCCGCGCGTTACGTTACGTTGCGTTCGCTCGCTCGGTCGGTCGGTCGTTCTGTTGTGCGCGAAGAGGCGTAAAAAGGCACTTGCCAAAAAATAAAAATAAAAGTATATATACTCGGTATATATGTATATAAAATAATAATAAGAATTCAAATGCAAATGCAAAAAAAAGGCGAATTTCTTCTTTTTTTTGTTGTTGTTGCCATTGTAGAGTGAATATGTTTTTAATTATTAAAGATACAAACGCAGCGACTTAATGATTAATATTCGCTTGTCTTCTTTTTCATTATTAGATATTCAGTTTGTTTTGCGTGTACTTATTTATTAGGTTCTCATTACTTTTAACTTTTGGATTGTTATGGCAAATTCGAACTTTAAATCAGGCAGTGGAAGCGCTGCCACTGGGAACAGTGACTCCCAAAAAGATCGCATACGTAAAACTATCCTTAATTACTCTCGTAGAAGGGATTAACAAAAATACAATTAAAATATATACGAGTGTAAATTTTCACACAAAATGTGTAAATGTTTAGAAATAGTTATACAGTAGTGTCTGGGTATAGTGACCATCAAAATTTTTACATGGATTACTCTTAATAGTGAACATTCGAAATAATTTTATTAACTATTTGGAGGTTAATGAAACAAATTTTGAAAGCCACTTCAAGCTGATAGCAAAAAAACACACTGTTAATTATGCTGGTATATAAGCACTGCGTAGTCTACGCGTAAAAGCGGTTCAAAAGTCACTTTGTGAACGCAAGAAGCAAACGTCCATTCGCCAATTCTTTTAATAAGCATACATTTATATTTTCCTTATAATTTATTTAAATGAATTAATATACACAAAGTGAATTTTGAGCAAATAAAACGTGTTTTTAATGTTAACCTTGATATAGTAATCAACCTCAATACTGTGAACAGGCCTTGCAATAATTAGTGCACTGTATCCAGACACGACTGTACTTAAAAAGTGCATAAAATTTTAACACACATCCACAGCTTAAATGCAACCAAGGATACGACGATATTCAAATGTTTAAAGTACTTATCTTAGAATTTCTTGAGGTCTACAAAGTAGATCTCCGTTGGGCGGTGAGGCTAAGTACTTATCTGACCGCCTTCGTAAACATTTCATGCTTCAAGAAACGTGTATTTCGTCTACGGCATTAAACGCTTAAACTAATCAAAATAATAATAATAATAATCAATTCAATATTGTGGTGGTCAAGAGCTCATCGAGTTAAGTGCTTTCGACTACTGACCATACTTTGTGTGTTTGAAACCCTGGTTTAATTATAGGAAACAAATTTTCTATGACTACTTTTCCACTAGACCATTTTTTCACTGTCATGTTGACTTTGTAGGCAAGAGGGAGAAGACGAATTACTCCTACCGCCAATCCTCTAAAGATTCATTTTGCTATGTTCGCTTTTTTGGCATTTGCGTCATTTCAATTTTTCATATTCTCGAATTTTAGTTTTGCAAATTTAAATTAAATGAAATACATTTTGAATTGAAATATCAAAAAAGGTATTTGAATAAAGTTTGCTTGTACGATAAAAGGCAAATAAGTGAAAAAATTTTGGACATATAAATTTAATAACAAATATAATTATTTATAATATATTGATAAAAAAAAGAATTAAGCAAGAAAACTCGCCGTGTGGAAAGAGAGACAATTCGAACGTTACCTCTCGAAAAGTTTCACTTCTTTGCAATCGATTTCCAAGAGTATAAAAATCTTCTCTATATGCAATATTTGTACATGTACGATATGATGTCGAAAGGGAAGTGGACCGAAAAATAGGTAGTCTAAGTCGGGGAATACACGAAACTATATACCACCCAATTCAATATTCTCTCATAAAAGTAATTAGAAAAATATATACTAACATTTGAAATTAAAAGTTTTATTTTCCTCAAAAACTTGAATTTTTTATTCCGAATTTTCTGTATCGCATATCAAATATTCAATTAATAAATTGTCATACTATTAGTTGCAAAAAATTTTATTCGAATGAAAAATCATCATTATTTTTTTTAAATCATAGAAAAAAATTATTTGGTATCAACTGTAAGATTATAACTTTGAGTCACTGTACGCACTAGAATCTATAATACAAAAAAAAAAAAAAGTGGGCTCCTATTTGCCAGCTCGAAATTCCGCAGAAATAGCTGCCGCTGGAGTCGCATGTCAGCGCCAGTGACAGTGTTCAAAATCAATCCGACTTTCAACAGATAGCTTGAGCTGCGTTTATTTGATTTCTCATATTATTTTTTGTGTGTTGTGTGTCTGTGTGTGTGTTGTGTGTGTGCCAATTGAACGTCAACGCCAAAATGACATTTCAATTTTGCGGTTCATCGTCAACGTGTCGACGACGACGACGATGTCGGAACAACAATGACGACAATGCGAATATTTGATATATAAAATTCTCAAACAATTTTGATATATATATAAAAATAAAAAGTGTTTATTAGGCACATATGTACATAGAATATGCAAAGCAATAACTAGATATTTATGTGACTACCGTAAAGCAATCATCTCTCTCGGCCGTTGCATTTAAAATGGCTTTAAAATTTAATAAGCAAATGTTTTGGAAAACCTAAACAACTTGTGCGAAATTTCTCTCGACGCAGTAAAGTAAATTTCCCAGCACACACACAAACACACACCAGCAAAAGGATGACAAGCCAACAACAACAACAACGACAATGACAACAACAAAAACAGCAACAGCAACAACAACAACAAACAAATTGCAAGCAAGCAATTAATTTTGTCCAATGTGAGTTGCGGTTTTTTCCAGCTGACATGTTGTCTTTGCGCCTGATGGCTTTCACATGCTCGATACAAGCATCACACAAACTAGGCTCGTTTCTTTTTTTTCTGTTTTGTTGTTGTTGTTGTTGTTGTTGTTGTTGTTGTTGTTGTTGTTGTTGTTTTGTTTTGCCAACCATCTATTCGAACTCATCCGAGTTTGCCTCCATCTGCATCTGCAGAGTTAGTAGAAGCCATCACAGCCACATTCTAGAATCGCCTACGCACAATTTTGTCCTGTTTCTGTGCAAGCCACCAACAACATCAACAAAAACGCATTAACCATGCAGTAAATGTCACACCGAGAAAAAATTCATTTTTTTTTTAACTGTAAATAAGAGTTATGTATTTATTTGTTTAAATAGAATAACTATTTTTTTTTTTGTGTACTCGTACTCGTGCGATGAGAAACAGTTTGTTGATTCAGCACAGGTTTTCATTGTATTAAACAAATATTTAACTAAAATCTTGCAAATTTTGAACAAAAGTGTTAATTGATACAATAAAGTTTTTAATTGACAAAATTTAATAAAAATTTTCAGAGATATTTTAAATAAGATAAACATTTGAACAAATTTTTAATTGTATTGATTAATTTATTGATTAAATGAAATATTAGAAAATTTAACTACATAACAAATTTTGTGGTAAGTTACATCGTTACTTCTCAGCTCCATAAACATACAAACAACTACCGTTATTGTGCATCAGTGACATAAACTTATGACTCTCGCCTCTGACGTAGTAGGCCCAGGTTCGATTTCCAGTAAGCACCAATGCTTTTCTAAATTAACCAAAAATCAAATTTACAAATCAACAGTTAAGTACAATTCCATTTTTTTTTCAATTAACGCAGTTAATTGTTTTTATCAAAATTGTTAATTAAACAAGAAATTAATTGTATAAATAAAAAAAAAAATTTTTTGTTTAGTCTTTGTCTCCGTGTAAAGTCATGCGTTGTCTTTTGCCAACCGAGAAGGAGGCTGGATAACCAAAGCCATAAAGTCACACAAAATGCGCCCCAAAGTTGACACAGTGCGTTGCAGTTTTATGTATATCACAGCAGCAGCAGCAGCCTTTGGTTCAACGACGACGACAACGTCAGAGTGACACGTCAAAAGGCTCTCCTTTGTTGTTGTTGTTGCTGCTCCTCTGATATTGTTATTGTTGTTTCCCCCCCACCCCAGAAACCAGAACAATTCGTGGATTGTACTAAAAGGCGGCCTTTAGCTCGTTGCCGTCCGTCCGTCCATGGGTATACTATATGCATTTTATGAGACTATCGTCGAACAATGTTAAATTAAAATTTGCCTTAAAAGGTTTTCGAATTTATACGAACCGACCGTTACATTTAAAAAGAAAGAAAGGAATAAAGAAAGAAAGAAAGGCGCCACAAGGTGGCCAGTCTGCTTGACTTGGCTCAGTTCGGTTCAGTTCAGCTTGACTTGCCTTGCCTTGCCTCGACTCGACAACAATTTGTGGTAAGTTCGCTTTAAATTTTTTGGTCTCTTACCGCTTCTCTACCGTTGCCACCATTACCGCTTTTACCTCTCTGCTGCAAACAGTTTGTATGTATGTGTGTGTGCGTGGGTGTGTGTGTGTGTGTGTGTGCTTCCAATTTGTGCGTCTGTATTTTCTTCATAAATTTTTCATTTAATTAATTACAACCGCAACTTTTGCACCGCATGTGTTGCCCTTTGAGGTTTATAAACTGTCATGTGTGGCGGCTGGGCGACTGGGCGACTGGGGGGCGGTCGGGCGGAGTACGCCGTTCGGAGTTCGGTGTCGTGCGACAAAGTAGCTTCACCAATTTACAATTAAAAATCGCACACGGTACGCCGTAAGTAATCCTAAAGGACACTTTTAACGTCACATGCAGCGTTCTCTTGGTTTTTGTTTTTATTATACAATATTTGTGTGTATGTGTATGTGTGTGTGTTAAATGCTGAGCGGCGTTTTTCTTGAATGGATTTTAAAATTAAAAATACCGAACAAAATAAATCAACGAACTCTTTAAGCAATTTAAAAATTGTTTACAATTATAAATAATTTTTTTGTGTGTATTTTTTAAATTTACACTACACACACACACAAATGAATTTAGACACAGTTCGTTGATTCAGCAAAGTTTTTCTTTGTTTTAAACAAATATTTGACGAAATTAATATGTTATTGAAATAGAAGTGTATTTAAAAATATTTGAAAATGTTAAGAGTTGTAACAAGTCTCTAGACATTGAAACAAATTTTTAATTGTATTAATTAAAGCAAAAAACTTAATTTTGAAAAAAAAAATGTGTGCTGAGTTTTACATGATTTCTCAGCTTCGACGTGATTTCTCAAATCAACGCTGGTATTTTGCATCAGTGACCTAGTCTTAAGGCTCTCGCCTCTGACCATGTTCGATCCGTGGCAAGAAACAATATTTCTCTTAATTGAAAATAAAATGTTTATATAAATCAACAGTTGATTGAGTGAAATACCATTTTTATTTTCAATTAACTCTGTTAATTGTATTGATTAAAACGCTTGTGTGTGAAGATTCAGTTAAAAAATGTATGTAATAAACAAATAAATTGTATTGTTGCATTTATTCAGAATAATTCGTTCTGTGTTCGAGGTCTTGGTAGAGATATAAATTAATGTATATTTTCGCCAAAGATAGTTTTGGACAAAGACAAATTTGCCACGCCCACTATACGTAAAACTTTTTTACTTTTTAGTTCGATTAATTTGCTAATATTGCTCCTAAAAATCTTAAATTCGGTAACTGAGTTTGTATAGGCACTGTCAACAACTTCTTCAAAAATAGGCGTGGTTGGATCAATTTAACGCCCACTTTTTAAAATAAAAGAAAATATACGTTATATTTGCATGGCTACTGTCAATAATTTCACCAAAAGCGGGCGAAGTTAGAACAATTTAACGGCCACCTCAATAACTCAGAATCGCTACTACGAGGAGTACCGGGAAGTTCCACTAACTAATTATCTATATATATACATATGTGTATAAATGAATGTACTTGAATAAATAAATTTCAAAATCAAACGTTTTCATTTTTTAAGTGATTAAAAATGTGTATAAAAAGTTTAAGTTCGTCACATTTACGCACAAAAAAGAGCAAAATCCGAATAGTATTTCAAAGATGAGGTCTTCTAAAACAAAATTTAGTTATTATCTCTAGAAGTTTTCCAGATATAACCGAACTGTTATTATAATACCAAATTTTTCTTAGCTTACCACTTTAAGAAGTCTTTAAACGTCGTTAATTTAATTTTCTGCATTTAAACTCTTTGATTAAACTTTCTAGGTTAATTAAGCTTTCATCTCTAGACGTCTTCCAGATATTACCTGAAATATTATTACCAATATTTTCTTAACCTTCTTTATCACTTTAAGAAGTCTTTAAACGTGCCTACTTTGGTTTTCTGCATTTAAACGGTTTGGTTACTTTTTGGTTACACTCTTTACACGCTACTCTGCGTCTGTGGGCACGCCACTGCCAAATTCGTCAACAACTTTATTGCATTTTATTTTTGTTATTGTTGTTTTTATTTTGAGCATTTCCAACATTTTTCTACTTAATTTTTATGTTTTTATTTATTTTAAAACAATTTCATTTTTCCGCAACAACAAACTCAATTGTCGTTTGTGCTTGCAACGGCGGAAGGAAGGAAAGAAAGAAAGAAAAAAACCTTGCAATGGCATTGCTTAATACTTCCGTTTGGCGGTGGTCGTTTGCGGCAGCCAACGCCATCGTGGCGTATTGTCCTTGAAACTACGACGACGCCGCCAGCAGTAGAGCTGCCTGCCAGCCAGCCAGCCAGCTCCTGCTGCATGTGGCTTTTGCGTTATTTCGCCTCGTCAGTCAACTGGAAACTTAAATTACAAAACATCAACGAATAATTCTTGCCAAAAACAACAAACTGCATTGTTGACTTTATATTTTGTTTTCTTCACTTTTTGTTGTTGTTGTAGTCGTATTTGTTTATTAAAAGTAAACAGCAAAATAAAAATAAAAAGCGGAACCGAAAAATAAGAAGGAATATTTTTGAATTAAGCGGAGGTGTTATTTAAAGTTTAGCGCGGCGACCTCGAGGTATACTCTTAGGCGCCGAGTAGCTTCAAATTTAATTTCTTTGATTTTTTTTTTTTTGTTGCCTTCTTTATTGTTTACCGTTGTTGTTGTAAGGTCGAGAAAGAAAATATGAGAAAAACTTGACCAGCCAGCGGGAAATGGGCTTTTGTGTTCTTGAAGTGTGACAAATTGAAAACACTTCGCAGCGCACAATCGCAAAAAGTGTTCAAGTCGACGAAATGCAAACGAAATGAAAAAAATTCGCAATAATACAAGAGTGAGCGAGCATACTTTTAGGCGTTTGTAATTTGTATAGAACTAAAGCGACATTGTTGTGACTTTTTGGAAAGAAGCTTTAATACAAAAAAACAATTAAGATTATTTATACAACTTTGTTGTATGTTATAAAGCATTCTAACATAATATTAAGAAAAAATAACTAAACCCAATAATTTTCAAAGGCAACACTCAACACAATCCAACATATAATTTAATTCCTAACGTTAATAACACTTCACACCATCCATCCAAGCGAACGAACGAGCGAAAAACCACCAACGGCGAATCGATGCCGGCTTTAACACCATGCAACACACAACACGCAAACACAATCAAAAACGAAGGAAACACAACAGAATACAACAACAGCAACAACAACAGCAACAAGCGATATTAATTTATTCAATTATAATTAATGAAACAACACCTGTTTTCGCCAACAACAATAACAGCAACAACAGCGCAACAACAACAACAACAAGAAGAAGAAAACAAACCAAACATGATCAACAAACGCTAATGGCGCGAGCATAAAGAGGAGGGCGGGCGGACGACATGATTCTATAATGGCGCCAGGAACAAAAAGCACAGGAGCTTACTTCAATTTCGATGCCAAATTCGTTTCCGTTGAAATTTTGGTAGCAATTTTTTATTTGAGATTTTGTTTTTGTTGTGTTTTGTGTGTGTGTGTGTGTTTGGTTAATTAAATATGTAGCGGCAAATTAGTGCCTACCTGGCGGTGTAAATTATTGTAATTCAGCGAATGCTTTTCTCTATTTATTAAAAAAATAATAATTATGCGAATTTTATAGGTTATGAAATATGTTTTGAAATATGTGAATTGAGGATATTCCTGGAAAATAAATCATTTATAACAAAAAATACAACAACATTTGATGTAAATTAAAAAAATTTAAATATTTTAATATAGATTTAATAAAATAAGAAGGACGTTAGCACCTTTCACATGACACCAACTATTTTTATAACCTTTGCTAAGTGCAATTGCACTTACTTCTTCTTTCATTTGTAATGACCAGAAGGCGGCGTGGTAGGTATGACAAAATATATTTATGTACAAATGATCAACGTCGGATGCTGAGTCCTTTTGACTATGTCCATTCACCCGTCCGTCTATCTGTCCGTCTGTAGTTTTAAAGATATTGAGCTGAAATTTAATATATGTTCCATTATTCTCAAAGCGGAGGCTAAGTTGTAAGATGGGCAAGATCGGACCACAACCAATACACCCTCCCATACAAACCAATCCAGTGCAGATATTTAATTCAAATTAGCACTTTAGTAGCAACACAAAACTGCTCACCAAAAATGGGTGTGATCGGATAAGAACCACGCCCACCTTCCATACAAACAACCCTTTTCAATGGATAAAAAATTATTTAAAAAAAAAAGTTACATTACAAATAACCATTTAAAATTCAGATTTTAACACTTTGGTAGCAACACAAAACTGCTCACCAAAAATGGGTGTGATCGGATAAGAACCACGCCCACCTTCCATACAAACAACCCCTTTCTGGGGATAAAAAATTATTTAAAAAAAGTTACGTTACAAATAACCATTTAAAATTCAGATTTTAACACTTTGGTAGTAACTCAAATCTACTAACTAAAAATAGGCGTGATCCAATAAAAAAAACGCCCACTTATAACAGAGACATGTAGCACTCATGTGCTAAATGTAGGACATTTTTTGGTGTCACTGAAATGGCGGAGAGTATTTAAACTCCAGCATAGCCGAAAACAATTCTCTTGCCAGTGAAATTTAGCCTTATTCGTATAAATACACTCACAGCAACAATACAGATAACTGATTTAGTTAATAATTTAATTAAGACTTGCAGGGATCATGTATGAAACGGATCTCCATAGAATTAGTCATACTCATGTATTAAATTAAAGCTATCATTGCACTGTTCGAATGCATTACTCAGCGAGAATATTACATTTTCTCATATTCATACTGATCGGAATTTAAAAGTTAATTGCACGCTGGTATCTTTTGGATTCCAAAGCGATATTGTAGCCAGCAATGAAACGCAGATTTTCTATTTTTTGCTATTCATTTTTTTATCTAAAGTTCCATTACCTGAGAAGTATTAGTCTGCATAGGAATTTCGCATAAATAAACTGTGGAGCGATGAGATAAGTCAAAGGCACGTTTGCTGCTCTGACACTGTTGCGCTATGCGGCATAATCATTGCAAAATAGCACACACAAAAAGCAACAACAACAGCAGTACAAAAAAAAAATGAAAAGAATAATAATGACGATAATGATCATGATAGTGCATCCAAACAACTACCAAGCACCGCCTCTGCCGACCGACTAAGATCGACAACAGCAACTCTCGCCAAGTCGTCAAAGATTACATCAAACAAACGATGCTCGAGATGTACATAAGAATGTATGTATGTATGTATGCAGGGCTGTATTTGTGCTACAAATACGTGCAACCAAATGCTGCACAGAAACGCTGCACAACGCCAAAAGTTATGACGCAAGCAAATAAACATGCAGCATCCTGAAACAAGAACAACAAGTACACACGAAAGATTGCAACAATGTCTCCAGCTAACTTAAATGTGTACTACCTGTCCGCAGCATTGTGGATCATCATATTTTCTTTGCTGATAAATATTCACTTGAAGTTTTAATAAGTTTGGGCAGTCAGTCAGTCCAGTCAGTCAGTCCAGTCAGTTAGTCCAGTCAGCAGTCAAATATCAATGTTGGGAATCGCTTTGGATTGCATGTACTCGTACGTTTGTGATTATCGGCCGGTCAGTACATTCGAATATATCCTGTAGGGATTCTTATCTCTAATCTTCCGGGTTAGATGAGAGCTGATCAAATTGGCTGTCATTACATGAGGAAATTATACACGCATGCGTGTAACTACTTAATGAATGCAGTTAAGGAATTGAGGAAATGTGGAAATGCAATTGTTTCGATAGAAAAGAATTAGTCCGTCATGCTAGTCGATCATTTGGCATTTAATTTTTAATAATACAATTCTTTAGCATGCTAGCATGCAGCATCATTTAGCATTCAATGCATTAACTGGAAAGTGCGCGATGTCGAAGAAGACTCCAGTCGATTCAATATTTTATTAGATGGGTTTCCAATCCGAACTTTCGGAAATTCAATAGTAAAATAAATATTATCAATTAATTATTTGCTTCAACTCATTTATTTATATTCTAGAAGCTATTAAAGCAAGATGAGTTTTCCATCTAGCCCAAAAGCCTAGTTTAATGCAGCTTAGTTGGAGGCTCGGCTGCATTCCCGCCGCTTTATAAAATTTAACTAATAACGACACGCGCGACATTTATGTTAATCAACTGACGTCCCTAAGGTCCATAATTACTTGCCCAGAGACATTAGAGCATGAAAAGATTAAGCAACGACAACACAAAAACTACAACATTTATTCCAAAGGCGCACACGAAGATCGACAAGTACTACCGACAACAACAACAACAACAACAACAACAACAACAACAACAATAACAATAACAACAGCAACAACAACTCAAGCATCATCATCTCATTATCATGATGATGATGGCAAGTTGAAACATTGAAGCAAAACAAAATGTCCTTTTGTTCCACTTCACGAAACTCAACTTAAAAATTGCATTGCATGTCAACGGCGCATCCGACAACGGACGGACGGACAAAGCGATGCGATGCAATGCGACGAGTCATTGCGTCCGTGGCACAAAATAAAATTTAAAAAAAAACAGAAAATAAAAAAACTAAGAAGAGTCTTCTTCAGACTGATGTAAAATATTTCCAGCGATTAAGATGACGTTCCGAGATTTTCACTGAGTGTGGCTTTGGTGTGGTGCAACAGTGCAGCGAGCACATTTGTTTCGCTTAAGCGACATGCTTGCCTAATCATGCGACGAGACTTAACTGACTGACTGACTGGCTGGCTAGGATTGAAGACCACGGCAGACTGCTGGCCATGATGATGGAGGTTTCTAAATCAACGTTGCCGCGCGCGCGATGAGATTTCATCTTGGTACAAGTAAGGCGGTTTAGTCGATGCGCGACAACTTTTACGTGCGCAGTTGTTGCTTCAGTTGGATATTTGTTAGTTTTGTTTTTGTTCTGTGGGACCTATTTCTATTATAATAATATTTTCCCATCACATCACAACTAGGACTTTAGATCAGCGCCACCACCGCCAGCGCCACCAACCGCCACTTTGGCCACTTTGGAGTGAGACGAAAAAGACGATCCATTATGTTAAATTTAATTAGCGACCGCAGAGCAAACTCTCGAATTGCCGCTGCACGAAAATCTTGTGTGGAGGATGAATTATTTAAAAATATCACCATGCAGCGGAAATCTTCACCGCTTTCGTTAATGAGAATCAAACAAGGTGGTCTTGTTCCTAGTCGGCGGAGCATCTATTACAATGTCATATTACGATAAAAGGCGATTAATCGTTATGTTTTGTATTTAAGAGTTCGTTGTAAACGTTTATAAGTATTTAACAAATGTGAATTTGTTTTTAAGGGGATTCCCTTAAACGCGAATATGCTTCGAAAACCTCGAAAGCCTCGAAGCAATGAAAGTTTTCGAGTCTAGAAAAAGAACTGTACAACATTTTTTTAAACATATTTTTCGCGTGACTCGAAAATATTCGAGACAAATTGTTGTTGTATGTAAAAAAAATAGTACTACAAATAAAAAAGTGAACTTTTTTCTTTTAGTTATAAAATTGTATTTTTGTAAATTAAATTTTTATTTTGGTTATTAAACAGTAAAAAAAAAGCCATAAATAAAAAAACTTGTTTTCTATTAAATATTTTACAGTTTAAATACTTTTCTAAAAAACAAGAAGTACTAAAGTAAAAAGTGTATTAGGCAACACTTATTAAAAAACGTTTAAAACTGCTGACAGACCAGTGAAATTGTTGGATTTCACAGATATTTTCTAGGTCGTAAAAAGGTGCGTTCCAGAAAAGAGCTTCACAACTCTTCAAGTTTTTCGAGTTTTCTAGTTTTCGAGTTTAAAGGAATCCCCTTATTGTTTTATATATAAATTGTATTACTATGTACTTGTATCTGTTTTAATATCTTAACTAAATAACTATTTTAAACATATGTAATTGTATTTTCCATTTAATTTAATAATAAATAATACATTCGCCGGTTACTAGCTTCCGACAATCTTTATCGTATGTTGCCAACAGATAATCGCTGTGCATCCATTTGAGAGCTGTCAGACAGAATCTTAACGCCCGTGACAATTGCAAGCATGTGAAATGTGCAATTTGGAAATCCACAAAACTAATCTTTTTACGCAATTTACCAGCAAATAACGCCTCATTAACAAATGAGCATACCGAACAACAACAACAACAATAACAACAAGTGAAACCAAAGGACCAAACTGCACAACCAAAGCGGCAAAGGGTGAGGTCGACAATGACAATGACAATAATAACAGCAACAATAAGGAGCAAGAGCAAATATTCATTGTGTCGCTATGGTTGCAACAGATAATATCAACACTTAAATGCAAATGAGGCGTTGGGGCTGTGGACTGGACTGGACTGGAACCGGGTCATATGCATAACCCGCATTAAAAGCCACAATATCCAAAGACAAAGTTAAGCTGCATGCGGTCATGTAATCAGGATGACATAAGACAATGTCCCAAAGAGAATTCAGAGTAGGTGTAAAGTCAATCGAATGCACGAGATTAAATTAGTGTGTGTGTGTGTGTGTGAGTGTGTGTGTGTAGTAGAAATGCAATTTTTAATTGCGAAGCCAAGGTGTGATTAAGCATGTTTTGGGGCAGTGAGATGAAAGCTGCAAATGTGGCAGAATTATGAAAAAAAAATATTTTTGTTTAATGCATAAATTGACACAATCTTCCCGTCAAAGCAAAGCAAAAAACCACGAGGGAGTGAAATTGTTGCTTGTTGCAAGTCTTACTTTTTAATGAAGCAATTAAACAAATTATTTGAATTTTTAATTAACCGATAGTCCTGTTATAGACACTACAACTTCCGCTAAAGACCGTCGACACTGTAACTGTGTTGTTGTTTTTGTTGTTATTGGTCTGCCCCGACGCATACAACACTTCCGCTTTGTGCCGCCACTACAATTTTTCCTTTTAATTATTCATAAAGTCATCGGGCGCACTGGACAGGACACACTGAGTATGGATTCTTTTTCTGCGGGCGGCAGTAATTAAAATTGAAAAATATAAAAACGTGTCTCCGTTAGCGCACGTCCATCAAAAGCGGAAACGCGTCCGCTTTACGTTTTCAAACAAAGCGTCCATCACTTCCGTCAAGGACGACTGTGAATAGCGACGGATGGACGGACGGACTGATGGACTACCAACGACCGACCGACCGCCACCACCTTACCGCAGCAGTATGTAATTATAGATTAATGCCTAATGGACGTCCTTTTCGGTTCGGTGTATACTACTTCAGTCGACCTACCAGCCAACCAACCAACCAACCGTTCCTGCCTACGTCCATCCCTGCGTTTGCGCGTCCGTTCCGTAATCGTGTTAGCAGTAAATATAGTAATCAAGCTACTTTGGGTGGGTTCTTTTTTTCTTTCTTTCTTCCACGGACAAAAGTGCTTTGCTTTTCCCGGCTAAGACGGGCGGACGACGCAAAGAATTGGCGAAATGGCGTAAGGCACGACGCGGATGTGGCACGTGAGTTGCACACCAAATCACGTGCAATTAGTTTACTTGTGGTAATAGATGTTGTTGTTGTCGTTGTTGTTGTTGTCGTTGTTGTTCTTCCTGCTGGTGTTGTTTGTGTTTTGTGGAGTTAGGTGACAAGGTTACTTTGTTAATTATGAATCCGGAGTCGTGCCGGCACTTAAATCAGCGACTTTTGTTGCTCGTAAAAATTTTATATTTTTAATTCTATTAAAACCTAAATTTAATTAAATCAATTATTTATTTTTAATGCTGACTACAAAAGTTCATTAACAAGGTACATTCATTATTTCAATGGAAAATAATCTAGATCTTAAGGACATTTAAACAAACTTTTTTTTAATGGAAGGAAAAATAGGTTGGAACTTTTTCAAAGCAATTATGAAAATATTTTTTTTGTATCTTGTGGCGACATATTCCCAATTCCCAACGTCATATAATAACCCTCTAACGACCATAAAAGACCCATACAACCAAGATATTCCGGGTTAATATATAGTATTCTAGAAAAATAAACCCATAGAATTTTACTATAGGTCACAGAAGAGTCTAAAATGGATATTAATGGTCATTTTACACGACATATGACAAAACATTTCCTTACAAAATTTATATGCATTTAAACGAAAAATATTTTAACTCTTACAGTACGAGTAAATTCTGCAGTGAAATGTTTTGCCATTTGTCGTGTAAAATGACCATTTTAGACTAAACTGTTCTTCTGTGACCTATAGTAAAATTTTATGGGGACTTTTTATCTAACATATATTATCCCTATATTTCTTCGACTTGTGCGTCCTTTATGGTCGTTTAAAAAAACGGTCAAAATTGACCCAGAACAATGGTAGTTAGAGGGTTAATATGTTCCAGGAAAATGTTTCTCGATCAATTTTACTATAGGTCACTGAATGCATATTTAGTCTCAGATACGTTATTATAACTGTTTTTAAAGTTTTATTGGAAAACATCAGGACAACTTTAAGATACATTAAAAATGAAGAGCTGACTTTGCAACACCTTCATAAGGTTTTGTTCCTCTGAAGGTCTACTTTTATTTCGCGTTTGAATCACTGAGGCACATTTTTCGACTTGTCCAGTGTTAGAGGTAGATAGAGCCGTAGTATAGATTATTTTTAAGTACTAAGATAGACTGTAACTTAAATTCAGACAAGTGTATTTTGCAGTATCTTTCACTATCGTCTTTTGAATAACAACAGAAAAACAAAAAATTTTATAAATTTTAATATAAGTCATACTATACGATATACCACTGTGCTATAAAAATATTGTTTTTGTCTTACACACAAAGAAATTGATATATATAGTATATATAAAACTAGAGCCCAAATGTAGGAGAACTGCAATTTCAGTTTTTGTCTAGAACGTCAGCCTTTGAAATTTCAAAGAATATGTTAGATTCCAAAAAATGATTTAAATACTTAGACTCTGCAAATATAGGTATCAAATGAAAGAGATGAATCTCTAGAAATATTTATCAGGTTTTTTTTAAATTAGTTTTTTTTTTAAAATAACTCACATTGTTATTATGAAAGCGTATTGTGTATATTTTATATATGGTTAAACACGAAACTCCACTTAAAGACTATCCCATCCTGCTGTAATATAATCTAGCAATAAAATAAGCTGAGCTCATTTAATGCGAAAGTTCTCATTAGTGACCTAAAATTCCGCCATTTACTCTATTACGCCAATGTGCCTGTGGAATTACTTCCTCTCTGTGAATTAAAAAAAAAATAGTATCTACTTATTCGTACTTATGTACATCAAAGCGCTTGCAATTAAAAACGAAAAAAAAAATTATATAAAATTAAAAGTATGCTACACTATTCGTATTCGTATTTGCCAGGAACTTTATTTTCTGTAATCCGGTAGTAATGAAATTCGCTCTCTTCGTCATTACACATTTCCGTTGAAATACAATTACGTCTGTATTCACAGCGATATTCTTTAGCCTTTTGCCAACGAGCGAGTAGTGCAATTCAAGTCCGCCCTCTACCGGGCTCCACCCGATCCACCTCCCTTTTAACACTTTACTGTGGAGCACAATTGGATTCGCTTCGACCTCGGCCCCATAATTAAAACCAGTTGAGAAATCGAGGAGGCAAAAGCGCAATATGTGTCGAAGAAGCTGTGCCGCTGCTATAATGAAGAATGGTTCCGGAATAGTTGTTCCACGGGGGCACACAAGCAGACTGATAGAAGGGCGTACATACAAACCGCGGCATACCAACTGTAAATTTGAAAATACATCTTTATAAACATGTGACATTCCAAAACAGAAGCACTGGAGATGCCATTATAAAAGCATTAACATTCGATTTGTTAATAAATTGTTGTTTTAAATTTTTAGAAAGCAATTTTAATAATACATACAATATTAGTTTAGCCAAGAGCTATCGATTTCATATTAAACATCGAACGGTTGGTAGCCTTACACATGTCCATATGCCCGCGAAGTTAAGCAACACTTTGGCCCGATTTCGTCGTTTGCAGAAAGGACAAGTGAACAGCATCGTATACGCTTGAAAGGATAACTGGGACATGACAGATACATTCATCTTCAGCGATGGCGAACCAATGAAACTGGATGGCAGCTACAAATGTAATAGAATTACATTCGTTTCTGCTCGCATACACATTCGAGTGGTTCTGAAATTGGTTTTAACAGAAAAATTATTACATTAGATATTGGTTTGATTGCAGAACATTCCAAGGAGGACATTTCTTCCATAAAATCTTTATTAAAAAATTATTTTAGAAAAATAAAATTAAACCGAAATTATTCGATAAAAATGACAATTCGCATGTCGGAAAATTGAAACCACTCTAAAGCACATACTTAGGCCCGCTTGTTTGTGGCGCAATAACGAAGAAACTATCCGTCGATCTATCGAGTTTTGATTTCGTTTTCAATTTCGATTTTGCTTTTGCTTTTCCTTACTCGGCAGTTGTGGTATGTGGCGGTACTACTTTGTGTCGTCGTCGTCGTCCTTGATCCCATCATCATCAGAATCAGTATCAGAACAGAAAGTGAAGAGTTTTATGGTGCACATTTGCTACCCTTCCCCACTCACTCCATACGGTGGATATCGAGATGTATGTGATTTCATCGCTAAATGAGCGCCACAATTAGCAGCGAATTAAAAGCGAATTTTGTAACTGGAAAAAAAAGAAAACAACAGTATAAACAGTGAAAACAGTAATGACGGACGAAGGAATCAGGACAGCTCCTGCAACAGCAAAGTGCACAACTCAGCCCAAGACTAAGCAGTGCTCTGTGTGTGCAATTGTTGTCGGTATAGTACATACATACATATGTACATATCTTGTGTGCGGCATCAAATGATGATGCCGAGTGAAATTGATTGGAAATTGCTTTTTTGTTTTTCTTTTCTTTTCTTTTTAATAGTGATGTCTAAAGTGTTTTGTTAGGCAATGATGAAGCAACTCGGCAACTTGTTGTAATACATTGATGTAGAAAATAAAACAACAAAAATTAAAAAAATTAGGTCATTGGTGAAAATATTGAAAGCTCTTATGTACAAAACAGACTTTAAGGTTTACTGAGCTTATATTATAAAATAATAAACATTTAGCCACCACTTCACTTGAAGAATTGGTTGGACTACATGAGAATTTCGCCTACAGCATACAACTCTATAAACTTTTGTTATTAACAAATTTAAATAAAATAATTCAAAAAATAAATAAAAGGTTATAAAGAACCTCATGTAGAAAACAAAGTCTCGAACAAAAATGGTACAAATGCAATTTGACAATGTATATGTATGACAATGTATTGAGACTTCTAAGAGCCATCCTTGTCTAATTCTGTCATCATTATTTTACAAACAAAATTATTACAAATCGAGTTAAAGAAAATTTGCTAACTCTTCTAATTGAAATTCAAGCAAAGGTAGACAAGTTCTCTTGCGATAAAAAAATGAAAGAAACGACAGTCAATTGAAAACGCTTCCGCTGCCGTGGCGAGTTCTTTAGAAACATTTAAGTCCTGCTTTGTAAACAAATCATTTCTGCTCGTTCGTTTCCCACAACCAAAGCAAATCGAACAGGAACTGAAATGAACTGAATTGAATTGAACCGCCTCCTAACTATTTCTATACACTTTTCCAATCAAACTATCAAACTAACCGACTAAATTGCGCACGACATTATTTATTCTCCTGACAGTTAGTACGTTCGTTCAGTTAGTATGCACAGCCGAGGATAGTGGAGCAGCTATTTGCATTTTGTTATATTTCCCACAATATTTGCGCTTATAAATAAAAACGCAAACGGCAGGCATGAGTGGCGTCGCTCTACGCTTTCGATAAACTAGGAGGAAGTTTAGTTTTTAAGCCCCAACCCCGAACTACGGCCATATTTATTTTTTTCTACAGAGAGCGAAAATTATTTGTTAAATATATTTGGCACGAATTGAAAGGTGTTTAATTTCAATTAAACGTTGTTGTCAGTCGAAAGCTGCAATTTAAAGGACTTAAAGTTTCTTTATCTGTTGTATAGTTGAAATATTTCCTTTTATAAATTGTTTTGGACATTAAAAAACTCTTCCAGTTCACAATTTGTTTTCCTCAGTGTAAAATAGTTCGTCACAAATGCAAATACTACACTGCCTAAACGTATGGCTAAGTAAGTGTATTTTAGAGGGGGGGGGGGGGCAGACTGGTGGTGTTGGTATTCCAGCCAAGTCACTCCTCATCGGTTGCAACAACGTCGGACAAACTGGCAGGCAAACTGTGCTGCTCTTCGTAAAGTCAATTGAAATCGAAATGGAAATTGAATGTTTTATCAATATTTAAACAGGAGCATATTTCAATATAGTATAGTAGTACATGAAACAATTCCACAAATATGAAATCAATATTTGCACAAGCGAGCGCCAACGCAGTCCGTCATCGTTTGGGGCTATAAATTTAACATTTGAATTTGAATAATTTTTGTTTTCTAATAAAATTTGAGTGCGAGATTAAAAATCAATTAAAAATGTGAAATGTTAAACGAGAATTCGCCACACACATGAGTTTCGGTTTAAGCCATTTGGCTATGTGAGGCATTCAATGTTTGAGGCTTTAATTTAAAATGAGTAAGTTATGAAATAAATATGATGAAATAAGGTCAATCGACAGAGTCAAGTCTTAATGAATGAACTCCACTGGGCGAGTGACTTAGCCTCAATATAATCCGACGAGATCTCACGAATTCAGTAACATAAAACGTTGTGTTATTATGCGGATCACTTACATCTGCACTGGTCACTGGCCTATAGGTCATTCCCGTAGTTTTTAATGACCTATAATATCCAATTTCGCAGCTGCAACGACTCCAGGGCACGTTGGTACACTTCTTCTGCAAATGTCCGGCTTTAGCTAGAGTAAGACTTCGCACTCTTCACTCCGCTTTCCCTACATCTCTAAATGAACTCTCTGATATGCCACTATATAGCATCCTCAACAATTCAGGGTAGTTTCAACACTGATCTCACCCACTTATTTCTAGAGATTGTGGTATCAAAACGGCTGGTAGCGTCTCACCATTCTACTACTAAGGTCATCGAATTTGTCCAATTCAAGGACAGTTTTGGTATCGTTATGGATTTAGTTTGGTCTATGTCAGGCATTAGCCGCCACTCTCAACTAACCCAACATAAGTTCTGAATAACTTTTAACTGCGTGTCAACTTAAAGTTAAGCTATGGCGAACTTAAAGTTAAGCTTTTCAGATTGTTTAAATTTTAAAGCACGAATGACAGCACATTTTACTTACTATGTCATTAATTTTTCAATGTGTGGAATTTCAAAATCGCTTCAAATAAATAAATAAAAATGCTTAAATTCAAAAATTGCATTCGTAAATCCAACGGATCACAATTCGCAGCAGTTCATTTGCATTTGCGTTTGTTTTCATTTTCATTTTATTTCGTTAAAAACTACATTAACCGAAATTACAAACAAAAACCAGAAAAAACAAACAAAAAATTAAGTGTAAAAAAGAAATGAAAAAAATATCGTAAAAATTTAATGAAATGCAAAACCTCAAATGGAAATTTAAATAAAAAGCAAATTTCCAAAGCAATAAAATATTAATTGACCCCGGCGAGTGTAGATTTTATGCAAATAATTATTGAACTGCAACGCTTATTTGGATTAAAACGTTTGCAGCATCACCACACACTCACACATACACACAGATACAACTTCCCAGTAGGACAAGGTAATCAGGTTGAATCAGTGCTGCATTCATTGATTTGGAATGACAATCACTTCTCGTTGCATTACCTTTATATGGGCGTCTTGCATTACATTTTGTATGGAGTGGCCGCTAAAGTAATCAAAGAAAAGCTTGCCTAAAGTAATCCAAAGCTTGCGTAGCGGAAGTGTTTGCCTACTTTTTTGATTCTATGAAGTGATTACCTAAGGTATTCCAAAGAATGTGTCCAACGCCTACTTTTTCGATCCATTGAACTGATTACATATCTCATTCTAAACAATGAATACTTTTGACATTATTTATAAAAAATTTAATTCAGCACCGAATCTTTTTGTAATCAATTGTCATTTGTCCTACTGGGTTTACACAAACACACAGATACAATTGTGAATATGTATAACTGTGTGTGTTTGTGTGCGGACATGTATGTAGCTCTCTGCATGCATCGGAATTATTTTATGATTATTCCGCCCTGTGGCTAATTCCATTTCATGGACAAAATTTACTGCAAACACAAATAGATAAACAAAAACAACAGCAAAAACAAAAACAAAAACATAAACAACAACAGCGAACAAACGAACGAATGAACGAGGACTGTTCAAGCATGAACACTTATTTTAATTCTTTTAGTTTAAATTTTATACCTACGCAGTTGTTTTCAATATTTACACAAAGATATACAGTCCACATTCGAAGGACAGCAGATAACATTGAATTATCGCTATGCTGTCTTCTGTAATCATAACAGTCTGTGTCCTATGGCAACTGTACCATACGCACAGCTGTTATCAGTATTTACATATACGGTCAGCACTCGACATGCTATGCTGTACGATAGCAAACAGGGATTTTCCTTATCTGAGTAGCATATAATATTTCGACTGGATATGTAAACTAATTTTTATGACGGTCGCTTTTTATGTCGCGCCGTCCTAATTATGTCTGTCTAGTTTTTAATGTATTTAGAACTAAGATATTTTGTATAAATAGTTCAGAAAATTATTAATAAAATCAGTATCATACAAATACTCAACTAGTAAAGTCTACTGGATTTTACATTTGGTCCTTCGAACCTTTTTTAGTTTCCCTCACCAGTGGTAAGAAACTTTAAAAAAGTGGACTAAAGCGGTGTAGTCGTATTTCACACCAAGAAATCGCATCATTTGGACACAAGGTCCTTTGATAACTGGACACAGAGTCCGCGATTTATAAAAAGTGCGTGCCGACGCCTAAAAGAGCGGCAAGTTTTTAAAAAAAAAATTGTTTAAAGTAAAGTGCGTGCCGACGCCTAGAAGAGCGGCAAGTGTTTTTAAAAAAATAAAATTAAAAAGTGCGTGCCGACGCCTAGAAGAGCGGCAAGTGTTTTAAAAAAAAATTTTAAGTAAAGTGCGTGCCGACGCCTAAAAGAGCGGCAAGTTTTTTAAAAAAAAAAATTTCAAAGTAAAGTGCGTGCCGACGCCCATAAGAGCGGCAAGTGAAAAAAAAAAAGAAAATGGGATTCTCAGACATTGAGTTGTTGGCGCAACAGAAGCAGCTGATCGACAAAATAAGAAAAAATATCAGAGACGGACAGGCGAACGAGAAAGCTAGCGAAAGGCTTCTGCAAGATCTTCGCGAAAATCACGACCGGCTCCTGAGATCAACAAAAGAAGAAATAAAGAGTCACACATATTTCCAAAAGAAGGCTTATGAGGAAATTGTGTGCGCTTGGAATAAAGCTAAAGCAGAGTTACAGCTGACAAAGAAAGCAGAAATGGCTGGGCCATCAAAGAAACCAGTAAAGAGCCAACAAAGAGAAGACGATGACGCGGAAAGCGTTACCTCACATGATGAAGACGCGATGAGTGTGTTAGCAGTGGCACAACGGACGCAGTCAGTAACGAAAAGAGGGATAGAAGAAGAGGCACATGAATCCCGAACACGAACGAATATAACATTGCTAGAAAAAAACACAAGCAAACTTCGGGCTCTCATTGAGGATATGGGAGCCAAAATTCGAAAATATAATTTCGATGAGCAGCTGGGAGGATCTACAGTGGAGGAAGTGCTGGAGGAAGCCGAGGCCTGGCTGGGCACATTAAAAGAAACAGTAAATAAAGAGCGACGCGATGAAAGACAAGTTCCGAAGTATAAAGATGAGTTCCAGACAATGATGCAGCCTAAAATTAATGTGCCCTACTTTTATGGGGACACCAAGGATTGGCCAGCTTTCAGCGATGTTTACATAGATCTGGTGCACGAACAAGAGAATCTGTCACCTGGAGTCAAGATGCATTATTTGAAGACCTTCGTGAAAGGCGATGCGAGGGCTTCGATAGTGCATTTGCTGTCAGGTTCGTCAGAAAACTATGAAGCTGCCTGGGATCTTTTATGCAGGAGATACAACAACAAAAGAAAGATGTTCGAGGAGCAGTTGTGCAGAATGATGGAGTTACCAATGCTTAACGAAACATCGAACAGAAGCATAGAGAGGTTCATAGCAACGATTAACAACGCCCTTTTTATAATCAAAAAAAAGGGTCAACTGGAAGACACAGCAGACTCCATATTTGCAGTAATGATCCTGAGAAAGTTAAGTAACGAAATAAATCAGCGGTACGAGCTAAATACAAAGAGGCCAAACGAGATTCAGGCATTAGAAGACGTCTTGAGTTTTCTGGAGCAACTGCGCAGCTCCGTGTTTACAAATAATTACGGTATAGCTAAAGAAGCAGTGAAAGTGTCGCCAAAACCAGAACCATTCAGAGGGCCGATCAGATCAACAAAACATTGCAACTTATGCAAGACATCGGGTCACGAGCTTGGAAGGTGCAAGAAGTTTTTGGAGTTCAGCGTGAGTAAAAGGAATGAAGTGGTTCGCAGTAATCACGCATGCTTCAGATGTTTGGGTGAGCACTCCATGGCCAAATGCGATAAGGATTGGAAGTGCAGAACGTGCGGCAGAAATCATCACAATTTGCTGCATGATCACAAAGACGACGGTCAACGGCGGAACATGTCAGCCAATACAATTTTGGACAGCACAGATGATGACACCATAATATCAACAGCGCTCGTTAAGGTAAAAGGAGTTACTGGACAGGAGGAGTTACTTCGAGCTTTGGTGGACAGCGGCGCACAACGAACATTGGTTTCTCAAGAGGCAGCGCAGCTATTGGGACTACCAAGAACAAGGTGTGAAACAGAATTAGTCGGAGTAACAGAAATGTCGATTGGAGTAGCAACGCATAAGATTCGAATGGAGGTAAAACCAAGGTTCCCAAGCAAGTTCAGGACACAGGTTGATGCAATAATACTGCCAACGTTGAATAAAACACTTCCGAGCAAGGAAGTGAATACGCATAATAACACCAGGTGGAACAATGTGGTTCTTGCTGATCCTACATATAATCTTCCTAGCCGTATAGACATCATAATGGGAGCAGATATATTACCATCAATTATGGACGGGTGTCGCTGTGAAATGATGCAAGGGTTGCTGGGCCAACAAACGAAGCTCGGTTGGCTCCTTTCAGGACACGTTAAAAGATCGGTCAGCAATAAAGAGGTAACATCCGCCAACACAGTCAGTCTGGGTGACTTACAGGACTTGAATAGGTTCTGGGAATACGATGAGGCTGATGATATAGAGACGAAAAACGAGGATAAAGAATGCGAAACAATTTATCAAGAGACGACAACGATCGATCCAGACGGGCGATTTGTAGTGGCCATTCCGTTCAAGGAAGATAAAGAGTTAGGAGATTCAAAGCAGCAAGCAATGGCGCGGTGGATAAATCTGGAGAAGCGATTCAATAAAAACAATGAATTACGAATAAAATATGCAGATTTTATGAAGGAGTACATCAAGTTGGGTCATATGGTTCCTGTCAATGCAGTTGGCGAAGGACGATACTATCTACCACATCAGGCGGTCATCAGAGATGCAAGTTTAACTACTAAATTGAGAGTAGTATTTGATGCATCAGCAAAGACGACGAACGGATTAAGTCTCAACGACGTAATGATGACAGGTCCAAGACTCCAAAAGGACATATTCGATATATTGTTGAAATGGAGAAAATGGCAGTATGTAATGACGGCTGACGTGGAAAAAATGTACCGTCAAATCAAGGTAACACCTGAGCATCAGAGATATCAACATGTTCTATGGAGAGAAGATCCAGAAGAACTTATTCAGGAATACAGGCTTACCACGGTAACAGAGAATATCACATTAAAGACGGTGATAAGAGATGATTTTCATATGGACGATCTGATGACTGGGGGTCACGCGATTCAAGACTGTAAGCTGTTGGTAAATGAGATCACAAAAGCTATGGAATGCGCACGATTTCATCTTCGGAAATGGGTATCAAACGATGCAGCAATACTTGGAGAGATCTGCAGCGATATAACGAACGAGGTGGTCGAAATAGAGGGCAGCGAGTCTATAAAAACTTTGGGATTACATTGGGATCCAAAGAAAGATGATTTTCGATTCAATGTAAGTGTACAGCTGTCCACAAAAGTAACGAAACGAATAGTTTTAGCGCAGTTGGCAAAGATATTCGATCCACTAGGATGGTTGGTACCAGTTACGATAATTGGAAAGTGCTTCATGCAGAAGTTATGGCAATGCGAGAAAAAATGGGATGAAGAGCTGAACAGTGAGCTATCTGAAGAATGGCTAAGTTTTGCGAAAGAATTGCGAAAGATAGAGAGCATAAGAATACCTCGCTGGATTAAAGTAACAAAGGAAGAAATGTTGGAGCTACATGGATTTGGAGATGCTTCCGAAAAAGCCTACGCTGCGGTCGTATATGCAAAGGTTAATTCATCGTTGGTGCTCCTAACAGCAAAAAGTAGGGTGAACCCGATTAAAAATAAAAAGACGATTCCAAAGTTGGAGTTATGTGCTGCGCATCTGGTAACGAAGCTGTTGGTTAAAGTTAAATCGACGCTTAAAATAAATGCAAAGACGTACGTTTGGAGTGATTCAACTATTACACTAGCAAGAATCATAAACAAGAAGAGCAAAGAAAAATTTGTTCGAAACCGGGTGGATGACATTAACAAACTGTTGCCTGAAGCAGAATGGAGATACATAAAGTCGTGCGATAATCCTGCAGATGTGGGTTCCCGAGGTATTGATCCAGGAAAATTGCAACAGTTTAATCTTTGGTGGAATGGTCCCTTTTGGTTATCGGAATCTGAAGAAAATTGGCCGGTCCACGAGGAAAAGGGCGATGAAGGTAACATTATGGCTGTGACAGTGACAACGCCAAATATGTTTACCGTACTATTAAGCAAATTTTCGCGATTGGAAAAGATGGAG